>JAJPUD010003433.1:80763-118047 GCA_023553655.1 Myrmecobius fasciatus
TTAAGATTTTTGCATCAATATTCATTAAGGAGATTGGTCTATAATTTTCTTTCTCTGTTTTTGTTTTACCTGGTTTAGGTATCAGTACCATGTCTGTATCATAAAAAGAGTTTGGTAGGAGTCCTTCATTCCCTATTTTTTTGAATAGTTTATATAATATTGGAGTTAACTGTTTTTTAAATGTTTGGTAGAATTTACATGTAAATCCATCTGGTCCTGGGGATTTTTTCTTAGGGAGTTGATTAATGACTTGTTCTATTTCTTTTTCTGAAATGGGACTATTTAAGTAATTTATTTCCTCTTCTGTTAATCTGGGCAATCTATATTTTTGTAGATATTCCTCCATTTCACTTAGGTTATCAAATTTATTGGCATACAGTTGGGCAAAGTAACTCCTGATTATTGCTCTAATTTCCTCTTCATTGGTGGAAAGTTCTCCCTTTTCATTTTTGAGACTAACAATTTGATTTTCCTCTTTCCTTTTTCTAATTAAATTAACTAGAGGTTTATCTATTTTGTTGTTTTTTTCATAAAACCAACTTTTAGTTTTATTTATTAATTCAATAGTTTTTTTTACTTTCAATTTTACTAATCTCTCCTTTTATTTTTAGGATTTCAAGTTTGGTATTTGATTGGGGGTTTTTAATTTGTTCTTTCTCTAGCTTTTTTAGTTGCAAGCCCAATTCATTGATTTTCTCTTTTTCTATTTTATGCAAATAAGCATCTAGAGATATAAAATTTCCCCTTATTACCGCTTTGGCTGTATCCCACAAATTTTGGTATGTGGTCTCATTATTGTCATTCTCTTGAATGAAATTAGTAATTGTGCCTGTAATTTGCTGTTTCACCCATTCATTCTTTAGGATAAAATTATTTAGTTTCCAATTGCTTTTTGGTCTATTTTCTCCTGGCCTTATATTGCATGTGATTTTTATTCCGTCATGATCTGAAAAAAATGCATTTATTATTTCTGCCTTCTTGCATTTGATTTTGAGGTTTTTGTGTCCTAACACATGGTCAATTTTTGTATAAGTTCCATGGACTGCTGAGAAAAAAGTAAACTCCTTTCTGTCTCCATTTAATTTCCTCCAAAGATCTATCATACCTAACTTTTCTAACATTTTGTTTACCTCCTTAACTTCTTTCTTATTTATTTTGTGGTTTGATTTATCAAGTTCTGAGAGAGGGAGGTTGAGATCCCCCACTATTATAGTTTTGCTGTCTATTTCTTCTTGCATCTCTCTGAACCTTTCCTCTAGGAATTTCCATGCTATACCACTTGGTGCATATATGTTTAGTATTGATATTGCTTCATCATCTATGGTACCCTTTAGGAAGATATAATTTTCTTCTTTGTTTCTTTTAATTGTCTATCTTTGCTTTTACTTGGTCTGAGATCAGGATTACTACCCCTGCTTTTTTTTGTTCACCTGAAGCATAATAGATTCTGCTCCAGCCTTTTACCTTCACCCTGTATGTATCTCTATGTTTTAGATGTGTTTCTTGTATACAACATATTGTTGGATTCTGGTTTTTAATCCAATCTGCTATCTGCTTCTGCTTTAAGGGAGAGTTCATTCCATTCACATTCACAGTTAAAATAACTAATTCTGTATTTCCTGCCATCTTATTTACCCTAGCTTATGCTTTTCTCTTTCTTATCCCCTTTCCCTCCTCCCTACTATTTTGCTTTTGAAAACCACTTCCCTCAAACAATCCTTCCCCTTTAGAGCCCCACCCACCCCTTTTTTCCCCCCTTTCCCTCCAGTTTCCTTATAAGTACGTCTATTATTCCCTCTGAGCCAAATCTGATGAGATGGAGATGAACCCAATTCTCATTCCCCTCCCTTTTCTCCCCTCAATCATTATAGGTTTTCTTTGCCTCTACATGTGATGTAATTTCCCTTATTTTACCTCCTTTTCCTCTTCTTCCAGTGTTATCCCTTTTCTACCTCTAATTCCTTTTTCAGTTTATCATATCATAAGATTCATAAAATCACAACAAACATATCATAATAATCATAAAATCACAGTAATCATATCATAATAATCATAAAATCACAGTAATCATATCATAATCATAATGTAATAATAGATTCATAAAATCAACCCTCATTCTATAAGTATCTATAACATAAATATAGTTCTCAAGAGTTATTTTTTCGTTATCTTTTTATGTTTCTCTTGTGTTCTGTGTTTGTAGATCAAATTTTTTGTTCAGTTCTGGTCTTTTCAGTAGAAATAGGTGAAATTCTCCTATATCATTGAATGACCATCTTCTTCCCTGGAAGATAATGCTCATTCTAGCTGGGTAACTTATTCTTGGTTGTAATCCAAGTTCCTTTGCCCTTCGGAATATCTGATTCCAGGCCCTTTGATCCTTCAAAGTAGAAGCCGCTAGGTCCTGTGTGATCCTAATTGTAGCTCCCCGATATTTAAATTGTTTCTTTCTGGCTTCTTGTAATATCTTTTCCTTGGTATGATAGTTCTGTAATTTAGCCACGATATTTCTGGGGGACTTAATTTTTGGGTTTCTTTCAGGAGGTGATCGGTGGACTGTTTCAAGGAGTATTTTGCCTTCTGGGTGCAAAATATCAGGGCAGTTTTCTTTTATGATTTCCTGGAATATAGTGTCCAGGTTCTTTTTTTCATCATGGCTTTCAGGAAGCCCTATAATCCTTAGATTGTCTCTCCTAGATCTATTTTCCAGGTCAGTTGTTTTTCCTAGGAGATATTTCATGTTTTTCTCTATCTTTTCATTTTTTTGTTTTTGTTCAACTGATTCTTGAAGTCTTGATGAGTCATTAATTTCCAATTGTTCGATTCTAATTTTTAATGTCTTATTTTCTTCATTTACTGTTTTTAGTTCCTTTTGCAATTGACCAATTGCTGCAGTCTGGGTTCAGTAGGCCACCCCCCTGCCCAATTAAAACAGACCTGTTTTGAGGTTCTTCCAGAGTATCTTCTTCTAGAATCATGTTGTTCTCCAGATATTGTGGATTTTTTTGCTTCAGAATCAGTCTAGAGGCTTCATATGTTGTTGGTTTGAGGGGAGGTTAGAGGAGGTTACAGAGACTCCTGTCTGATCTCCGCCACCATGGCTCCACCAGAAGTGACTTATCCCCTCTCTATCGGGATAACAAATCAAATATTTGTTGATAAAAAAAACCATAAATACATTTAGTTTAAAATAATTCTTTGATATGCATATAATTTTACCATTTATTAAAGATGAAAGTAAATTTGCATACTAATGAGATGGATATGCTTGTATAGTTTTGCACAAGGAATTAAATCTTGGCCAAATATTTCATGCCCCTCATGTTTAAGTTAACCCCATGTGGAGTTGAGATCCAGTTTAAGAAGCTTTAGTATAATCTACTCCTGCCCCACCTCACCTTCCTTACCTCCAGAATTACAATCACTTGCTTCCCTTGCATCCAATACCTATGCAAAGTTTGAAAAAAAAAATGTAAAAGGATAACGTCGAGTGTAACTCACTAAGAATCGATATTCTTTGACATCATTTCTATTTAATAGGTTAGTTATTTTTTCCTCTTTCAAAGTAATAATTTTTATTTGTTTTTTATCTGGTGTCTCATCTTATAAAGAGAAGGAATCCTTTGCTAATCCCTGAAATAGCAGTATCAATAATGAAAAGGAATGCCACAGTTGGTATTACGTCCTCTTCAGGGAAAAGGAGATGTATAGACCCATGTTTCTGACTGTAAAGCAATTCCATATTTGCCCTTTAAAAGTCACTTAAAGCTATATTGAATATGAGTACCTAAATGGTCTCACTATCAGCTCATTATTGGATAGAGGGAAAGAGATTGGGACAAAAGAACAATTCCATTTCATAGATATAATGCAATATTTTATACTTTTAAGGATCTATGATTTCAACTATGAGTTGTTATGGGAGCAACCTGTTAGTGGTTGCTGGGGATCTAATTCTGACCAGCAGAAGAGAACCCTCCATTGGGAGAGGATGATAACAATACAAGGAGACCAAGAGGCAATTGCATTCTCTGATCTCTCTCCTCTTCCCTCTTGCCTCCAATTTATTTAATTCCCAATTCACAAGCAACATCTGCTTCAGTAGAGGCTGATTTACAATTCCTTCAAGTGTGTTATGATTCACTGCTGTGGGGGCTTTTGGAGAGCCAACCTGCCCTTAATGGTACAGTCCCCTTTAATCCTTTATAGGCTTTCTGGGTTTCACACTTAGGTATGGTCCTTAACAGTGAGTATTCCTTCTACTGCTACTGATTTGAATCCTTTTTTGCTTTAGTTGGTGTGGTTTAAAAAATACTTTTTTTTTTCCCAAAGGATTTTGTTTTTCCAAATACTTATATAGTTTTATTTTTGTATTTATTTTTGTAAGACTTTGCATTCCAAATTTTTCTCCCTCCCTCCCTTACCTTCCCCCTTCTCAAAACAGCAAGCAATCTGATATAGACTAAATAGAGTAATGCCTCAGTTTCCCTGAATTGTAATACTTCAGTTTCCTTGCCTCAGTTTCTCCAAATTGCAATACCTCAGTTTCCCTAACTTATTATGCTATACCCTGAATTAAAATATTACGGCTACCCTCCTTTTCCTTACCCTATTAAGCTCTGGCCATTCTCACATGCCAAAGAGTCATAAAACTCCAGATGGCTTATCTCAAATGCCTGGGCATTGCTCACTCTCTCCTGTCCCTAGATTCTCTGTCTCCTGCACCTCCTTCTTGACCTGTCAGAACTGAATTATGATCCTTTCCTGAAATTATGGCTCATCCACTCACCCAGTGTTCTCCCACCTTGCCTTTGTTTCCCTGATAGCTGGAACTCTATGAAAGTCTCTAGAATTAATTGCTTGCACTGGATGCTTTGAGACAAAAATCCCATTCAGCCGGCTAGTTTTGGCTAGTCCAAATTCTCCACTAATAAAATATTAAAAACTTAATCTCTGCCTTGCCTCAGTTTCTCCGGCATTACAACATGTGCAATCCTTTTAAATATATTTCCATATATGTTATGTTGTTCAAGAAAATTTTTATCAAAAGGGGGAAAGTGAGAAGGAAAAAGCAAGCAAGCAAGCCAAAAAAAAAAAAAAAAAAAGGTGAAAATGCTGTGCTTCAATCCACATTTAGTCTCCATGATTCTCTCTTTGGATACAGATAGCATTTTCCATTCCAAGTCTATTGGAGTTGTCTTAAATCACTGAATTGTTGAAGAAAAGGAATAAGATCTTTTCTTGGGTCTATTTTGTTAAAAAGATTAATTTTAAAAAATCAAATTTTTGGTCTCAAAAATGAAAAGGGAGAACTTTCCACCAATGAAGAGGAAATTAGACCAAAAATTAGGAGTTATTTTGCCCAACTTTGTCAATAAATTTGATAATCTAAGTGAAATGGAGGAATATCTACAAAAATATAGATTGCCCAGATTAACAGAGGAGGAAATAAATTACTTAAAAGATTACCTTAAAATAATGATGTGAATAAATACCCACCCCTCCTAAGAACCCCAAAGAACCTAGTACAATTCAGATTGCATTTGTATAACATGGTTGACTCAGAAAGGAAAAGTCTTAGGCAAAAAAGAGGTGTAATTTTTAGGGGATTTTCTTGCTCCCTTAGTGGCCTTCTTTTAAACCCCAATCTTAATCTTTCACATTAGGTTCACAACATCCTCTTCTCTCTACTCTCTTGCCTATCAAAATCTACTTTCAGAAAAGAATCTAAAACATATTAAAATGTAAATGAGTCAAAAAAGGCAGAGGTGGTGCTGGTAAATGTTTACCAATTGTTCCTTAAAGTAAATGTACACACTTTTTTTTAAATAACTTTTTATTTTTCAAAATATATGCAAAGTTAATTTTCAACATTCACCCTTACAAAATCTTGTGTTACAAGCTTTTCTCCTTCCTTTCCCATCACCCCTTCTTCTGGATAGCAGTGTTAAATGTGTGCAATTCCATACATATTTCCACATTTTTCATACTGTACAAGAAAAATAAGATCAAAAAGGGAAAAAAATGAGAGGAAAAAAGCAAGCAAATAACAAAAATGTGAAAATATTATGTTGTGATCCACATTCAGTCCCCACACATGGCTCTTTCCATCATAAGTCTATTGGAATTGGTCTGAATCACCTCATTGTTGAAAAGAGCCATGACAGGACACACTTTTATGCATTACTAATAATTTATGCACACTTAATATGCATTACTAACATTTTATCCATCATTTTCTTCAGTCTAGACAATCAGCAATAATAAACCAAACTCAGAGTTGTATTATTGCTGGGTTTTGAGGCATAAGTACTCAGAAATTTTTCAGCAATTGGCTCTCACTTTTTTTGGAGGGGGCTGGGGCAATTGGGGTTTAAGTGACATGCCCAGGGTCACACAGCTAAGAAGTGTTAAGTGTTTGATATTAGATTTGAACTCAAGTCATCCTGATTTCAGGGCTGGTGCTCTATTCACTGCACCACCTTGCTGCCCCATCAATTGGCTCTCAAAAGCTCCTGTGAGCCAGCTCCAGCAAACCCCTGTTGGGGAAAACTACATTTCAAAATGGGGCAAAGTCATAAGGCAAAGAAAAGAATCTCTACTAGTGGAATTCATTGAGAAGTGGAGCATATCAATACCTTTGATGCCATATTTTTTTAATTTATTTTTTTATTAATACTTTTTATTTGCAAAACATATGTATGGGTAATTCCTAAACATTAACCCTTACAAAGCTCTCTGTTACAAATTTTCCCCCCTACTCCCCACCCCTCCCCTAGATGGCAGGATATCCACTACATGATAATTATGTTAGAATACTTAAGAAATCGAACATATGTATAGTTATTGAATCATTTTTTGTGCAGGAGAAATCATATCTACAAGAAAGAATAATCCGATAAAGGAAATACAATGCAAGCAAACATCAATAGAGAGTATGAAAATATTATGTTGTGGTCCACATTTCACATCCCTCTCTCTGGGTGTATATGGCTTTCTTCACCCAACAATTGGAACTGGTTTGAAGCATTTCATTGTTGAAGAGAGTGATGTCCATTAGAACTGATCCTCATGTGATGCCATATTTTTTAAAGAAAGCACTTAACCCAGGGACATGCAGGGCCATTCTGTTCTGGCTCCAGGTTGTTACATTGATAGAAAATCATGAACAGATGGATATCTTGCTTGAAGCTTTTAATTATTTCTGTCTAGATGAAAAATATAAACAGGGCTGGAGAACACGGAAATTGAAAAGTCTGCAATATTTGTCTGCCAGTCTCCTCCTTCAGGTCCTTTTTCCAAACCTCTGCAGGGTCCTTCTCCCCCACATCATATGGAGAGAAGAAGGAGTTCCTATTCCTTCCTGTTTCCTACCTGCCTCCTCCACGATAACAGAGCAAGGATCTGAGATTGTCATGTACATGTTGACAAACTCATTCATCATAACTGCCTACTGATCTCCACTAATTACCAAGGATTTTGAGACAAATGAAAGATTTTGGCTTCAGATCACAAGAATGGAGGTAGTAGGGGCAGTAGATGGCACGGTGATAGTTCAGGTTAGACAAATGAGCCCTTCAGGTACATGTTGAGCCTTTAAGGATGAGAACTGGGCAGCAGCAGAACAATGAAAGTCACAATGTTTCTCTCAACAATGAAGTTCACAATGTTTCTCCCAAAAATGAAGTTCACAATGTTTCTCTCTCCTTTCTCTAATTCTGCTCCAATTTTGGGACGTGCCAGGCCATTCTGTTAGTTCTATTCTTTTGATCCTTCTTTCAGAACTATAACTGAATGTATGTGTGTGTGTGTGTGTGTGTGTGTGTGTGTGTGTGTGTGCTTTTTCTAGCTGAGGCAAAAGTAGTGTAAGGAGGTGTACATGGTGGTGGTACAGAGAAGAGAACATTCTGACTACAGATTGGATCTGAAAGGTGGAAGCCCTCTTTTCCTGCCATCCCCTTTGAGGTCCGGATCCCTATTCCCTCTCCTGAGCCTAAACTGCTATCTTCAGATTCCTATCATCATGACATCCCTCTTCTGGAACCTATCTCCTCTTCTCCAGCTGTGTTAGAGGAAGGTGCTTTTAGAAGGTAGTTTGGTATGAGACATAGGGAATGTGGTCTCTTGAGTTACTATGAGGAAGAATGCTATGTCCTTGCTCTAAACCTGCTAGGATCAGGCAAAGAAGCCAGAATGAAGTCCAAAGTCATCATCCCATAGCCAGGGTGGCAGTCAGAACCAGATCCATCCAGCTGCTTTTGAGGCAGGAGCCAATCTCAAGCACCACATCATTCCTGACAACTGCCTTTGTCCTTCAAGTGAGATGTATGCCTTACTTTCTTGGTATCACTTTTGTACTGCTTAGCATAACTCTGGCTACTACTACTAATTAATATATTCACCACTTCCTCTAGATTGTAATCTCTTTGACAGAGGAAACTGTATTTTACTTATCTTTGTACCTTGCTTGCCATAGTGCCTTGTACATAATAGAGATTTGAACTGGAATGTGAGTCTGAAGACATAAGGTATTAATAAAATTTATTTTTATACCACTTAAAAACTTTAAAAAATTTCACTCAGTTGAGGTGGTTATTTTTTTACATGTATATTAATTTTTTAAATACACATTTCTTTTTGAAACATATAAATATATATATATATATATATATATGGATATATATATATATATATATATATATATATTTATACCATTTCCTCCTCCCATTATTCACTGAAGATCCAGAAGAGAGCCTGATCTCTCTTTACCTGCCTGATCTGACAGGTAAAACAAGAAGCAGAAAAGAGTAGTATCACGAAAAAACTTTGGAGAATATCAAGGAGAAGAAAGTAATCACAGTGACAAAGGCTACAGAAATGCAAAGAAGGATGAGAACTAAGAAAAGTTCATTGGATTTGGTAACTAAGAGATCACAGTTATTTTTTTTTCTTGAATAGTATTTTTTCCCAAATACATGTAAAGTCAGTTTTTAATGTTCATTTTTGTAAAACTTTGTATTCTAAATTTTTCTCCCTCCCTGTCTTACCTGATATAGGTTAAATCTGATATATGTTAAATATGTGCAATCCTTTTAAACATATTTCCATATTGTTATGTTATTTACAAAAAATTAGACCAAAAGGGGAAAAAAACATGAAGAAGAAAAAGCAAGCAAGCAAACAAAAAAAAAGGTGAAAATGCTTTGCTTTGAATTCACATTCAGTTTCCATAGTTCTCTCTCTAGATACAATTGACATTTTCCATCCCAACTCTATTGTAACTGCCTTGAATTATTATTGAGAAGAGTCAAGTCCATCACAGTCAATCATCATATAATCTTGTTCTAGTGAATCACTGATAATTTTAGAGAGAGCAATTTTATTTGAATAATCATGTCAGGAATAATTAGTCATAAAAGGGAGAATGGATGTAGGACAATAGCTAGTTGGATGAATGGATAAGATAAAGGGTTTTGGGTTTTTTTTTGTTTGTTTGTTTGTTGTTTGTTTTTTGAGCATGGGGGAAGACATAGGTATGTTTGTAGGCAATAGCAAAGCAGCTAGTAGACAAGAAGAAATGGAAAATAAGAAACCAGAGATAAGAGTAAAAGCAATCTACTGGAAAAGATAGAATAGAATAGAATCACCTACGTAAAAGGTTTGCTTAGAGAGAAGAGCAACCTCTTTTATTTTTGTGTGTAGTAAATATTTATTGAATTGAACTTAAATTCCATTTACTTAAGAACTTAAAAAAATTTCATTCAGTTGAGGTGGTTATTTTTTTACATGTATATTAACTTTTTGAATACATATTTCTTTATGAATCATGTTGGGAGACAAAAATCAGAGCAAAAGGAAAAACCATGAGAGAAAAAATAAACAGAAAAAAAGTGAAAATATCATGTGTTGATTTACATTCAATCTCTATAGTTCTCTTTCTGGATGCAGATGTCATTTTCTATCCAAAGTTTATTAGAATTGCCTTGGATCACTGAACTACTGAGAAGAACCAAGTCTTTCATAATTGATTATCACATAATCTTGCTGTTACTGTGTATTCCTGGTTCTGCTTATTTTACTCAGCATTAGTTCATGTAAATCTTTCCAGGCCTTGTTCATCATTTATATATAATAATACTATTCCATTACTTTCATATATCATAACTGATTCAGCCATTGCCCAATTGATGGACATTTTCTCATTTTCCAGTTCTTTGCCACAACAAAAAGAGCATGCTATAAACATTTTTGTACATATGGGTCCTTTTCCCTCCTTTATGATTTCCTTTGGATACAGATACAGTAGTGGCACTTCTGGGTCAAAGGTATGCATAGTTTTATAGCCCTTTGTGCATAATTCCAAATTGCTCTCCAGAATGGTTGGATCATTTCACAAGGTGTGAACTTTTTCAATTCTGCAGTTCAAGTTGAATAAAAGCCTCAAAGAACATGGCATTTTTTTACATTTTTTTTATTTTTATTAAAAGCATTTTATTTACAGAACATATGAGTGATTTTTCTACATTGACCTTTGCAAAACTTTTTTTTTGTTCCAAGCTTTTCCCCTCCTTCCCCCCACTCCCCACCCCTAGATGACAGGTAATCTAATACATGCTAAATATGTTAAATTATATGACAAATCCAATACATGTATACATATTTATACAGTTATCTTACTGCACAAGAAACATCAGATCTAGAAAGAGAGAAAAAAAGCAACAACCTAAGAAGGAAAACAAAATGCAGGGAAATATTCACAGAAAGCGTTAAAATGCTGTGTTGTGGTTCACATTCAGTTCCCTCAGGCCTCTCTCTGGATGTATATGACTATCTTCATCCCTGAACAATAGGAACTGGTTTGAATCACATCATTGTTGAAGAGAACCATGTCCATCAGAATTGATTATCATATAGTCTTGTTGCTGTGTATAATGTTCTCCTGGTTCTGCTGATTTCACTCAGCATCAGTCCATGCAAGTCTCTCCAGGCCTCTCTGAAATCATCCTGCTGGTCGTTTCTTACAGAACAATAATATTCCATAACATTCATATACCATAGTTTATTCAGCCATTCTCCAGTTGATGGGCATCCATTCAGTTTCCAGTTTCTAGCCACTACAAAAAGGGCTGCCACAAACATTTTTGCACATGCGGGTCCCTTTCCCTCCTTTAAAATCTCTTTGGGATATAAGCCCAATAGAAACACTGCTGGGTCAAAGGGTACGCACAGTTTGATAACTTTTTGAGCATAGTTCCAGATTGCTCTCCAGAATGGTTGGATCCATAACATGGCGTTATTAAGGTATTTATTTACTGTTCTGCATCCAGATAGTAGTTCTGTGACTGGATACTTTCAAGTGATTCACTACTAATTCTTTTCATTCTCTCTTCTGATGAATGAATCATCTTTATGGTACTATCTCAACCTGATTCCAACAGCATTATTAAACATTGGTTGGTACTGATTTTTTCCTTTAAGGAAACAAACCATTTAAATATTTAAACAAACCATTTAAAATATATTTGTATAGAAGCTATTGAAAAAGTTACAGTGGTTTCATCATGTAATACAATCAAACAATATCTTCCCCTTTCCCCTTTTCCCTTTTCTTTGTAGTATAAGCAAGTATAAGCACAAGTTACCAGCTGATATGCAGATCTCTTAATGTGAGACAGAGAAAAGAGAAGGTAATAGAAGACATTTGAGTGATGTGAAATGAAGAGGAGAGAATAGGGAGAACTCTGAGAATGGCCTCAGTTTTTTTCAGAGAAATATGAGACAAGATTCTAGGCTGAGATAATCAAAGGAAGGGGAGAAGTTTGGGAAGGCATGAAAAGGTTTGGAAAAAGCCACTGTGTGAATTGTAATAGTAAATCTATTAGGGAGGTGTAAAAAGATCCCCTTATTGCAGTAAGGGTACAGTTGAAATTATGTAAAATAAATTTGTAATGAATCTAATCAACATAGTTTATGATTTTTTCCACTTCATTCAGTAATACATGAGTAGGAATGAAAGTAGCAGATGGTAGAAAGAAAAGGGAATAAGCACTTTTAAACATCTACTATGTGGTGGGCTAAGTGCTTTACAAATAAACATGTCCTTTGACTCTTACAAGAACCCTGTGAGATAGGTGCTGTTATCATTTTACATTTGAGGAAACTGAAGCAAATGTAGATTAAGTGACTTGTCCAGCCACATATATAGTAAGTAGCAGAATCTGGACTTGAATTTAGGTTTTCCAAATTCCAAGCCTGAAGCTCTATCCTAGCTGCCTACAATTCCACTTACTGTCAAACTAGCAAGTGTGGATTTGTACATTTTTGTTGGACTTTCTGAGGAATCCTGTTGCCCATGTAAAAGTCATTCTCTGACTTTTTTCAGTAACACTGACTAAATGTTTTTATATCTTAAATAGGTCACCAATTCCTCTATGTCTAAAGTTTCTAAAGGGTACTCTTCATCTTTTCTTATGTCTTTTGAAAGTCATGTTTTTCTCTTAGGAGAAGAATATAAACCAGAATGTCAAGTATATATCACATACATGTTTAGAACTCTTGAACCAGTGGAGAAAATGTCAGTCTTCCATGCATAATGGGATTTTCATCTCAGGGTCCTTACTTGCCTTATTTTTTTTTAATTTAGAAAATGTTTTTGTTTTTTTTTTTTCTTGTAAAGGAAATTGGGGTTAAATGCTTGCTTACAGTCACGTAGCTAATAAGTATCAGGTATCTGAAGCTGGATTTAAACTCATAACCTCCTGAGCTCAGGACTGGCTCTCTATCCATTGTACCTAGCTGCCCTTACTTGCCTTATTAACTTATTAATTAAGGGATGTGGCAGTTGAGATCAAATTTGATTTAAGACACTAGCTGTATGACCCTGAGCAAGTCATTTAACTCTGCCTCAATTCTTTTATTTGTAAAATGAGCTAGAGAAGGAAATATAAATCACTCCAGTTTCTTTGCCAAGAAAACCCCAAATGGGGTTATGAAGAGTCAGACATGACTGAACAACAAAATCTCTTGGATGTTCCTAAGGAGCTGACTTTTCCACTCCATCATGGAAATTGCCCCAGTGACTGAAATCAACTTAGGATCACAGTCTTATGCTCTGCAGAAGAGGAACATCTCATTACTCTGCATGATTGGGTCTGAATGTCTGTTAGCCCAGATCTGTTAAGAGACAAATGGTATCCAATCCCTAATTCCAAGATTCCAGTTGGGTCAAGTCACACTTAATGTGTTGATGCATGTGAGTAGTATATCAGTACATATACACATGCATACACACACACACACACATGCACACACACATACCTCTCTGCCCCATGCTCTCAAAAACACCAATTGTGAGAAATAGAAACACATGTAGAGAGGGTGACCAGGGAGTAGTTAGAAGTCTATCTATATTAGTATAACCAACCTTACTGAGGTGACCAATGACATTTCTTTGATAGGACTAGTAGCTTGGTCTACTTGATGAGATTAAAGCATGAGATCTTTGTTTTGCCTTGGAAAACATCTTCTTGTGGAAGGTAAGGGTTTTCTCATCAATACCACATTGGTATGACTAAGGCTATGTCCTTCATGGGGTGTAGAAAGAATTCTTGCTCTGAGAACTTTTTGAGCCACTGATATCTAATTGAAAATGTTCGAGCCATAGCTATTATAGATCTAAGCTGTATTCTTAGATGTGGGTATATAAAGGGAAGTAGAGGGTACTGACAAGAGATTAGAGAACTGGAGCTGAGAGGGAGATAGTACATTAGAAAGTGGACTTGGATCCCTGAGGAAGGGGAAGGGTAAAGTTTATGCATTTATGTAGTCCCTTTCTAGTCCCATCCCCAGGTAAACCTTCAGGACCAGAGACAGCAGTTTTAAGGAGGCAATGATAGAATCAGTCTTTCAGTTCTAGAGATGGCAGCCAAAAAGAATAGATTGAAGTGGCCAATCGATTGAAGTGTCCCTGGAGAAGAATAGATTTATGGTCCCAGGAAATGAGGTCCCAGAGCTAGAAGTAGTTGTCTGCAAAGTCAGAACAATAAGAACTCTTAGAACAAGTTTCCAAGAGGAGAATATGTTCTGGAACCAATTTTCTTGGAGAGGAGAGGAACAATGATGTGGTCCTATCTGAGGGAGAAACAGCTAGTGACAGAGCCATGTTGTGAAGGAGCTAAGCAGATCTCCCCTCCTCCTAATGTTAACTGTGAATCATTTATACTGTGCAGGTCCAGTGGGAAGGGGATTGACTCTAGCAATCTCAAGGTCAAAATTCTCTTTAAGTAGGGCCCCCCCCCCAGGTTATAGGACAGCAACATAAGCCTGTAGAATTATATTGATCCTTAATGGAGGTAAGTTGGAGGGTGATTCAAAAAAGATTAAGTATTTCAGTACCATTGATAAAGTGTTTTTATCTTTTAAAATAGGATATCATTTCCTCTACGTCTAAAAGGTACTCTTCACCTTTTGTTATATCCATTGCAAGCCATGGCATTTTTTTTTCCATAGGGGAAGAACATAGACTAGTATGTGAAGTGTGCATCACATATACATATAGGACTCTGTGCAGAAAATGTCTGTCTTGTGCATAATGGCATCTTCATCTGAGGGTACTTACTTGCCTTATTCTATCTCAGATTCTCTTGGTTGTGCCTGAGGAACTGCATTTCTCTTTCCCTTCCCTCGATACATTGCTCCTGGATATGTCCCAGTAACTGAAATCTAACAATATCAGTGTAAAATTCTCAGTGGATGATATCCCTAAACCTTAAGAAAACACCATAAATCTGGAAGATTGTAAAGGTTTCCAGGGGAAGTGGGAAACTGAATTGAAGTTGAAGAGTTGAAGAACATCTAGGAGATGTTCTTACCTTGTATGGAGACAATATTCAGGTTATTGTTGATTACACTCTACAATTACAAATCAGATAAATTCCAGTTCCTCTTCATGATGAAACATTTCAGTTTTGTGGTTTGGTTCACTGGAACTGAAATCCAAGGTAGGTAATTTATCATTAGCTTCAGGTTTAGCAACAAGAAGATTTATAGTCATTAAGTCTGTTCCTGGTAGGTGTGGCATGGGAAATAAGAAACTTTTGTCCTTGCTAACCCCATTATGAGACTACTCAGTTTCATGATATAATGTATGGGGAAGAAATTGCCATGCTCTTTCAGTAGAAATTGAAGAAATCTGAGAGAATCTGTAATGGATATCACTAGGGAAATGGGGCTGGGTAGTAAGGAAAAGAGAAAAAGAAAGAGAAAGAGAAGCAGAAAGTTAAGTAGACATTGGGAGAGAAAGGAAAGGAGGGAGAGAGAGGAGAAAGAGAGAAGACAGATGAGGGAGAAAAGAAAAGATAGAGGAGAGAGAAGAGGGCAAGAAAGAGAAGGAGAAAGAGATACAGAGATGAACAAAGCAAATTCATCATGGGCTTATTTTTTAATTAAATTTTACCTTATTTTTCAGATTTGTGTTGTCTCCCTCCTACTTCTTTTGGCTGAGAAAGAAATACAAAATCCTGTTATAAATAAGTATAGCCAAGCAGAATAAATTTCTGTATTGCTTATGTTAAAAAAAAAGTCTCAATCCCTACTCTGAGCCCATCACTTTTCATTTCATCTTGATTTGTCTGGAATTGAGGCTGGTCATTATGTTAATCAAGTTTTTCAAATCACCCACCATTTATTAAGCACTTAATAAGTTCCAGGAATTATGCTAAGCACAGGGGATAGAAATATAAGTAGAAATAAAGATAATGCCTACTTTCAAAAAACTTATATTCTAATGAGGAAAGAAAAAATCCAATGAGAAGAAAAAGAAATTTTAAAGAGAAAGAAAAAAAAAGAATGAGAGAATATGAGGACAGAAACACAAAGAGACGGAGAGATTGAAAGTTAGGTTAACTGTATTGGATGAATTGCTGTTTAAGGGATGGGAGAAGTGGAGAGGGAGGAAGAAAAATTTGGAACACGGTTTTGCAAGGATGAATGTTGAAAACTATCTTTGCATTTTGAAAAATAAAAAGTTATTATTTAAAAAAAACTTTTAAAAAGATTGTCAAACCTTTTTTACATACAATTGGGAAATATTTAAGGGAATAAAATAATTTTTAAACAATTAAAAAAAGAAAAATAGGTTAACCTAATAATTTTAAAAATACTGATATGTGATATATCCAGAAATGAAGAGACTGAGATTAAAAAAAAAAGAAAGAAAGAAATCAACTCCTAAAGCCTAAACTCAGAGGCTCACAGAAACACACGTGCGCCTCCGCGCCCCCCCCCCCCACACCTATTTAGCCAGGGACAAGAGAAAATCACCTTTCAACACAAGCAAACAAAAAAAGTAATAAACAACTACATAAAAATACGTTATATTTACAGTTAAATCAGACAATTCAGCAAATAGTTGAAATACATTTCAGGAATCAACCCATTCATCAGATTCATCCTGAGGTAAAAGGGGTGTGTGTTGTATTCAGGAAGATAGCACCTCTGGTGTAAGGGTTTGTTGCTCCTTTTTCAATGCTGTTCATCCACTTTTGGTGTCCATCAGATTCACCCAATTCTCCAAGCTCCAAGAAGCTATAGCATACTCAATGGCTATATCTCAATAAACCATCTCAGCAGATGGGCTGAAAGAGGTTGAGGGTAACCAACAAACCTTAAACCTATGCATGAGTTAGGGAGATGTCTATCCAAGCACGCGAAGAGTGCCTCCAGCATAATGGGCAAATGAGAAGAATTTGTTCCAATAGCCATTAAGGTGATTAGCTTGGTCAGATATTGAAGATGCAAAAGTTATTGCATCCCAGGTCATTGCTAGTCATATTGACTTTTGTATTGCCATGGAACTTTGATCACTCAGAAAGAGAGGAGGAAGAAGATGACTTCATGCATCTCTCCCTCACTTAAATCCAATTTATTCAAATCAAGATATCATCCGTGATATCTCTGGTCCTCTTCAAAAATGAAGGAAAAATGACAACTGAAGTAAATAAATATAAGACAACTAATCTCATTCAGCCTCATTCCTTGTGTCTACTAAGGATGCCCATGAAGTTATGCAAATGAGCAGCTACTGAGCTCACCAATCTCAATTCCTTCTTCAAACCTACAGAGTATGAAAAAAAAACAGAGATAGAACAGAAAAAAGGGAAATTATGCTCTATTCTCTCAGAAATTCCAAGAAAAACCCTGTGGAAGCACTCAAAATTTCAGCTTACTCACCTTTCATTTAACTGTTCCTTTCAAATGGGAGAGAATGAAGGAGAATCCATTGCCCTTTGCCTATACAGCCAACATCTGTTCTTCTTAGTTATGGAATAAAAACAGGTGTGTGTTTCACTTATACGGGAATAGAATGAGCAATCCCATTTGGAGAGATATGTGGATTATAATTTTTTTTCCAAATATTTGCCATGAAGAAACAATCAGGGAAGAGGAATTTTTCCAATGAATTTACAAATTTTCATCTTTTATATTTCCATTGTTCTAGTAACATTTTTTACTCCTAGTATATTTTTTTTGCCCAGGGTATATTTTTTTTACTGAAATTTGGGGAATCACAGTCCTTAAGCCGTTCAATCTGTGAAAGTGAACAAAGGAATGGTGCATATTACACCTATCTCCAAAATTCATGATGTTTCTTTCTATTCATCATTATTTAGTTATAATATCCAGGACATTAGTCTTAGGATATTCAATGTAGTGTGTCACAAACCTATTTTTATGTTACACAAGAAATGTAAAGCTTTGTCTTTTTAGTAAAATATCTTTAGTATTAACAACTAGCTATTCCATGTACTTAACTTCATCCTCAAAGTTACTCATTAACCCCTGAAACTGAAGCATAGTAGTAAGAATAAATGAGGATGATTTCACATTAGTGTTACTATCATCAGTCATGTAAGAGAAAAGGAGAAATGGAGGACTGTGTCCTATTTTTAATGAGCCAAAAACAAACCTTTATTCTTGTATCTGAAGTTTACACACAAGGCTGGAAGTAGTTTCAATTGCTCTTGCATGAAGAATCTCAATTTAACTGGAGATATGATAAAAACCTAGTAAGTGGTACATTAGACTCATTGCTGATATCACCTGGATGGAAGGAAGGAATCTGCTCTTCTTCTCTTGGAAAGTATCATTTTGTTTCCTCCTATTTGGGCCTGGAGCCAAACTGGGAAGGGCATTAAGCAAGCCAAAGGCAAATGCTGTCTCTTCTGTCATTATAAAAAAATGTTATAAAGTTTTTCTTGTTGTAAAACTCTGAATGTGGTTACTGAAGCAACAACTTACCTTAGTTTTATAATTATTGCTGTATGGGATAGACTGAGATTACCAAGGAAGGGATAAGGTGTCAGGAAAATAAGAAAAAAAAAATTAGGAAGGAGAACATACGAAAGGTGAATGACTAATCTTTGTCTACAATTTTTTTGGCCAAAATCTTGAAAACCCCTTTTTTCCTGGAGCCAGGTATACATGGCGACAATGGTGGTAGTGATCCATGGCAAGAGGCAAGGTAAATAATACAGATTTTCCATTAAGGAGAACAAAAAGTTAATGGTACATTTTCATCTGATGAAGAATACTGCATGTGCCTATAACCCAGCGGTATAAAGTTCAGAGTCTTCATTTCTTATATAGGCATTGAAATAGTAGAACTATCTTTTTAAGAAGGATAGAGAGTTAGGTTTTCATTTAGTTTCATTTTATAGATGAGCAAAATGAGTTTAAGAGGTAGCTTGCCCAAGACACATAGCTAACCAAGGAGAAGACCAAGACTAAGATCCAGATTTTCTGGATTCCAAACAAATTTCTTTTTACTATTTCACACTGGCACAGAAGATCCAACAGGGCTCAATGTCTTTAGGAGTTAGTGAAAAGGAACTGGGTTGAGGAAGATGACATCAGGCTAAGACAGAAGTAAAATGTGCTAAAAATCTGAAGATATGGAAAGCTGAGATAAGAATTATGCACATATCTGAGAAGACTGAATAAGAATTAAGAGCTTCATTTGTCTCTGTGACATCACGGAAATAGGAAGAGGAAGAAATTAAACTTGCCTTTTCACAGAGAAGACCATGGAGACACACTGAGTCATTTGGATTCTTTAGGATCACACACCTTGTGGCATATACAGAACTGGATTTTTACAATTCAAAGGTTAGTATTGCTCATCCTGGACTCCCTTGTCTTGTTGATGTGGGAGAGGGAAGTATATTGGGCACAGTTGATAGACATGTTCTATCTGAGGAAAATGCTGGCTAGAACTAGAATAGAAAAACCTTAAATAAATCTTAGCTCTGACACTCAAGAATAATGAGTCTATAGACAAGTCAATTAATTAATTATTAGTTCCCATTTCTTAATCTGTAAAATATGTATGATAGTATTTGTTACCCTAATGCATGATTTTTTTATACAACTAACAAGCTCATATAATAGCTGAAGGACTTTAATAAATGAATAAATTCAAATGACCTGTTAATAAATATTTACTCAGAACTTGCTATGCTCAAGGCATTGGGTTAGGTGGTTAGGTGAAGAAAAAAACAAAATAGTATCTGCTCTCAAGGACTTTACATTTTTACTAATTTATAGGTATATTGATATTCATGTTATAAATGAAATCAGAAAACAGAAATTGCAAATCAATGAAAGAATGATTTTCAAGTTCTCCTCTGAGAGGGAGATGAAAGGAAGAGGAAATGATCCCATTATATCCTAAGAAGATTTCCTTGGGATACAAACCCAGTAGTGGCACCCAGTATGCATAGATTTATAGCCTTTTGAGCATAGTTCCAAATTGCTCTCCAGAATAGTTGGATCATTTCACAACTCCACCAACATGCATTAGTGTCTTGTTTTCCCACATTCCTTTCAATATTTATCATTATCTTTTCCTGTCATCTTAGCAAATCTGAGAGGTGTGAGGTGATACCTCAAAGTTGTTTTAATTTCAATTTCTCTAATCAATAGTGATTTAGAGCATTTTTTCACATGACTATAGATGACTAATTTCATCAGCTGAAAATTGTCTGTTCATATTCTTTAACCATTTATCAATTGGGGAATGATTTGTATTCTTATAAATGTGATACAATTCTTCATATATTTTAGAAATGAGGCCTTTATCAGAAACACTGTAAATTTTTCCCCAGCTTTGTACTTCCCTTTTAATCTTGTTTGTGTTGGTTTTGTTTGTGCAACAACTTTTTAATTTAACGTAATCAAAGTTGTCCATTTTGTATTTCATAATGTTCTCTATTTCTTCTTTGGTCATAAATTGCTCCCTTCTCCAAAGATCTGATAGGTAAACTATCCCTTGTTCTCTTAATTTGCTTATGATATCACCCTTTACACCCAGATCATGTACCTATTTCAACCTTATTTCAGTACAGGGTATGAAATGTAGGTCTGTGCCAAATTTCTGACATATTATTTTCCAGTTTTCCCATCAATTTTTGTGAAATAGTGAGTTCCTATCCCAGAAGCTAGAGTTTGGCGGTTTATCAAATACTAGATTACTATAGTCATTGATTATTGTGCCATGTATATCTAACCTATTTCATTGATCTACCATTCTATTTCTTAGCCCGTATCAAATGGTTTTATGACTGCTGCTTTATAATAGAGTTTTAGGTCTGATACTGCTAGGCCACCACACTTTGTATTCTTTTTTATTAATTTCCTTAATATGCTTGCCCTTCTGTTCTTTCAGATGAATTTTGTTATTCTTTTCTCGCTCTATAAAATAATTTTTTTGGCATTTTGATTGGTATGGCACTAAACAAGTAGATCAATTTAGGTAGAATGATCATTTTTATTATACTAGTTCAGCCTGCCCATTAGCAATTTATATTTTTCCAATTTAGATCTGACTTTATTTGTGTGAGAAGTGTTTTGCAGTTGTGTTCATATAGTTTCTGGATTTGTCTTGGCAAGTAAACATGCAAATATTCCATATTGTCTACAGTTATTTTAAATGGAATTTCTCTTTGTCTTGCTGCTGGGATTTGTCAATGATATATAGAAATGCTGATGATTTGTGTGAATTTATTTTATATCTTGCAACTTTTAGGCTAAAAGTCATTAGCTTCTCAGGCTAAGAACTTGACTTGATCATGAGGCTCAGCAACTTCAAGGCATCGGCACAGGAAAAGTCACCTCTATCTGGATCTTTCAGTCTAGTTTTCTCCTTCATGAGCTAAGTGGTTCTAAACTCTAATGCAAGGGATCAAGGTCAGAGGTTCCTTCCCCTAGGGTAAATTCTTGCCAGGATGTATTCTGTTTATACAGTTATCCTTTCCACATCACTACTTTCCCTATCACGGTTTCCATGTATGGGATGGCATGAGAAATTAAGTGGGAATTTTGGGGGAGTTTTATAAAAGTCACAAATGACACACAAAATCCAACAAATAACAGAAGAAGTTTAGAAACCCAGAAATGAATAAAAGATATGAATAGTATATAATATCAACAATTTTATTATTTAACATCATAATAAGTTAGACTTCTCTGTTATGCAGGGAGAGCCAAATAATTTTACACAGATTTTCTAGATAATGGGGGCATTACATCCCTATTCACCATGTGAAAGAGATAAAGGTATTCTAAACAGAAATTAGATTTCCACTAAATAGGAATTAGGGAATTGCAAATATTATCTCATTTGATCTTTACCATAACCCTATGAGGAAGATTATCTCCATTTTACAGTTGAGCAAACTGAGTCAGACTTGGTAAGTGATTTACCCATGGATACCCAGTTAGTGTCTGAGGCCAGATTTGCAGGTCACCTTAACTCCAGGTCTAGGTCTTTATCAACTGAGCTATCAAACTGCCTATCATTAGTGCAATGAGAACCTCTCTCTGTATTCTAGCAACTCAGGACATGAACACTGGCCAGTTCATATGCCCAAGGAGCACATTTCCTCCTTACTGTCACCTTACAGAGTCCCAATAGGTAAGGTCCTACTCTCCTTAGTTAATGAGCATGTGTTTGAGGGTCTAGGAGAAGATTACCTACTGGTTATATACCCTTCTAAAACTGTCTGTCCTTTTTAGAAATTGGGTCTTAGCAAAAATAGGAGGAAAAAGATGGGTCACACATCAATAATTTGTTATTAATATGATAGTATAATATTGATTTCTCTCAATTTACGTTCACATGGGGCAAATATGTGGATAGCGAGCAATTATACATATATAACAACAGAAAGAATAAATATAATGAATATATACCTATATACATAAAGTTGTTAAATATTAAGTTGCTTCAGAGAGAAAGCTCTTGGGGGAGTAGGAAAAGTTTTTTGCAGAAAGCACTATCTTTTAGAGAAATAGAGTAATTCCATGAGGTGGCAGTGAGGAGGGAAATGTGCTTCTTGGGCATATGGGCTGGCCAGTGCTAATGTCCTGAGTTGCTACAATACAGAGAGAGGCCTTCATTATATAGTGATAGACAATTTGGTAGCTCACAGATTAAGATGATATGCAATCTGGCATCAGACACTAGCTGTGTAACCATGGGCAAATCACTTAAGTTTGCTCAACTGTAAAATTATTTGAAGATAATGTCTTCCTCATAGGGTTATGGTAAGAATCAAACGAGATAATATTTGTAAAGCACTTAGAATAGTGCCTGTCACATAGTGGACACTATAAATGTTTATTCCCTTCCCCTAACCCCACTTGTATGATCAATCATGGACAAACCATACCTACTTCACAAATGTCATGTTTTACTTAAAAGTGGGGTGTTGGCTTGCCACTTGGTAACCAAAGTCAGTTTCCTCTCAGATCTGTACCCCTTGTTCCTCATTTATTGTAGAACAGGGAGGGTGGTAGTCTTAACTTGGGACAGTTTGTCCTTAGTCAAATTAGGCAACCTCTTTATATGCTGACCCGGGGGTACCATTTCATTGCCAGGAAGATCTTGACTGAAAGTTTAGAAAGTGCTGGCACAGTCAATAATTGATTAGAATCAGTGGAATCTATGTGGATACTCAGTCATAGGTGTTTTAGATTACATATGATATCTGTTTCATGAGTGGGATGTTGTATATGTCCAAGGAAAAAATGTAGGTTAATAGTTAATAGATTGATTAATAAGTTAATAGTTAATTTTTAGAGAGCATTTGTGTAGGATTTTTCTATTCATAATGATACATCTTAGAAATCATCAAAAGAACTACTATCTATAGTCAGTGCTATCATTGTGGAATCCAGAAATCCCTAAGCATTTCTTGTAATGATGTTACAGAAGGAGAATGTGAAAAAATAAATGTGAATACACTACCAAACTTTGACTGTGATAATACTAGCTAGCATTTATATAGTGCTTTAATGTTAGCAGAGCACTTTACAGATATCTCATTTATTCCTCATAACAAAGCTGTAATGGAGAAATTATTATTATATTTATTTTACAAATGAGAAAACAGAGATAAGAAGATTGCATTGATCATAGTGCTTAAGTCTTTTAAAGCTTTCAAATCAGAAGTTTTAAACTTTGTGTGTGCCCTGAATCCCTTTGTCAATTTGGTGAAGCTTATGGATCCCTTCTTAGAATAATGTTTTTTGGTTTTTTTTTTTTTTTTTTTTTTGCTGAGACAATTGGGGTTAAGTGACTTTGCCCAGGGTCACACAGCTAGGAAGTATTAAGTGTCTGAGACCAGATTTGAACTCAGGTCCTCCTGACTTCAGGGCTGGTGCTCTATCCACTGCACCACCTAGCTGCCCCTAGAATAATGTTTTAAATGCATAAAATAAAATACAAAGACATAAAAAATCAGTTATTTTGAAATATAATTATAAAAATATTGAGAAAAACCTATTTTCATGGACCCCAGCTTTAAGTTATTGTATAAATTATTTTCCTGTTTCTATTCACGACTCCATTGATTAATAAAAATCTTCCAGGTTTCTCCAAATTTGTCCCTTTAGTAATTTTTTATTGTAGCAACAATATTTCATTATATTTATATGCTATAATTTTTCAGTCATTCCACGATTGAAGGATACCCATTTGGTTTCCAAGTCTTTGTTAAGATAGAAAATGCCACTATAAATATTTTTGTACACATGGTATCTTTTCTCTGTCTCTTCCCTTTTCATGGCACTGTTGGGTTAAAAGATAAACAAATACTATTCAGCAACATGGTTCCAAATTGTTTTCCATAGTAGTTGGAAAAACTGACAATTATTTTTATTTTTATTTTTTTGCTACTCTTGGATTTCTCTCTCTCTCTCTCTCTCTCTCTCTCTCTCTCTCTCTCTCTCTCTCTCTCTTAGTAGTAGGAAATTGTCATTTTTCTTTTTGTTCACTTTTGGCAATTATACAAGTCTAAGAAGGAACCTCAAAATTATTTTAATTTGCAATTCTCTTGTTTTTATTCATTCTTCATTTTCAAAGACCATCTTCACAGAATCCCAGAATTTGAGAGACGGAAGGGAAGTTAGCTGCCATCTAGTTCAACCCAGACATGAAAGCAATCCCTATTATAAGATCCCCAACAAGTGGTCACCCCCAACTCCCATTTCCTAGAATTAAAAAAGTATATTCCTGGAAATGAGAGTGAGGGGTGACCACTAGCTAGATGGCAAGTCTCTTGCAACTCTCAAATTCTGGGATTCTGTGAGGATGGCCTCAAGTCTGTTATTGGGCAAACTGACTCTAGAAAAAGAGTTCTCAACTTGAGGTCCTTGAATTAATGTTAATATATTAGAGCACTTTTGTATAGTTGTTGATACTTTACATATCTTTCTTTGGGAACTTATTGTTATATTCTTTACTATTGGGCATTGAGCTTTATTCACAAATATATTTATGACAATAGTATGAAGACCTTGCTTGTCCTATACAAACTATAGAAATGTTGCTATGTCTCTAAGACGTTTTACAATCTTGAACAAATACAGTTTTAACTTCTGGGATTTGGTTGGAAGGGTAGGAATTTTAACTTTGATATATCAAGAGTCTGGGAGAAGACTGACTCTTAATTGTTAATTGAAAAGAATATTGTTTTTTTTTAAAGAATATTGTTTCTTTAATTATTTGAAATGAAATGGAGTTTTACTTGTCATTTCTGAAGGGTTTCTTTTCTTATTCTGGTTGGAGAGGTTGTATAAGAATACAGAAAAAAATATTTCTTATAAGGACTAAGACTAAACTTTATGTGGTGAATAAATAAAATGAGGAATATTGAGAGATTTTGGCTGCTATTCAGAGATGCTAAAGGGTGGGACTACGTTTCAGAAGTAAGGAAAAGTAAAGAGTAAAATAACAGTAATAATCGTTGAGCTATTTTTCAGTTATGTCCAGGATCTCGTGACCCGATTTGGGTTTTCTTGGATACTGGAGTGATTTGACATTTTTTTCTCCCGGACATTGAACTGAGGTTAGCAGAATGAGGTGACTTGCCCAGGATCACACCAATAAGTAGGTGAGGCTAAATTTGAACTCATGAAAAGGATTTTTCCTGAATCCAGGCTCAGCACTCTATCTACTATGCCAACTAACTGCCATAATAACAATATAATACATACATATATATTATCTCATATGACGCTTAAAAGATAACTAATGGTGATTATTGGCATAGTTACATTACTATAATTATAATTTTAGTCTTTATGCTATTATCTGTTACCCCATTATGTAGTCCCTAACTTTCATATTTATTTAAACATGAGATTAGAAATTTTTATGCGTATTTAGAGAAAGGAGCAATTATTTATGGGAAAATATATTTCTCCAATTTATTAAAAAATATTCTTACTAGACTAGGGTAGAGGCTTAGAGTAATTGATTAAAAATGAGAAATAAGTTTCAATTTGAGTAGCATCAAACATTTGAAACATCAAAACATACCCCATGAGTTTAGATTATAAACTCCTTGAGGAGAGGTACTATTTTTGCCTCTTTTGTGTCCCCAGCATTTATTATAGTACCTGTAGGCATATGTAGGCATATGAGAATTGCTTATTGGATTGATATGTATTGAGTTAACAGAATTCAGGAGGATGGGGATGAATATATCAGTGAATGAGGGAGCAGTCTGAAGAATTACCACATCATGAAGGCTACTTGTAAGGTTGGTTGGTTTTAAAATCCTTGATACATATTAGTGCAAAAACCTTATATATCTTGGATATTGGACCTTGATCATAGAAATTCATAACAAAGATTTTCCCCAATTAACTCTTTCTAATTTTAGTGATCTTATTGGTGCAAAAGCTTGTCAAATTTACGTAATCAAAATTGTCTATATTATCTTTTATGATGATTTTTAACCCCTCAACTTTGTCAAGAATTCTCCCGATCCAAAAACTTTTCCCTATTTTCTCCTCTAGTTTGTTCATGTTATGACATTCTTTTTTTATGTTATATATCCATCTGGTGTTTTTTGCAGTATTTGTTCTAAGAAGTTGATTTAATGGTTAAAAGAATTGCACCTATTTCAGATTCCTTGCTGTCTTGGGGAGGAGGAGAGAGGGAGAAAAATATGGAAAACAAAGTTTTGCAAAGGTGAATGTTGAAAACTGTTTCTGCATGTATTTGGAAAAATAAAATACTATTTTTTATAAAGCTTTTTATTTACAAAACATATGAGTGATTTTTCTACATTGACCTTTGCAAAAACTTTTTTTTCCCAAGCTTTTCCCCTCCTTCCCCCCACCCCCCACCCCTAGATGACAGGTAATCTAATACATGCTAAATAGGATAAATTATATGACAAATACAATACATGATAAAATACTATTTTAAAAAATAATCTAAACCTAATTTCTGTCAGACTACTTTCTAGTTTTCCCAAAACTTTTTGTTAAATGTTCCCACTGTCAGAAAGGACACATTTCTCACTAGCCAGTACTGATATCTAAACAGAGGACTTTTTTGTATGGATTTCTTTTTTTTCTCCTTCAAAAACAAAAACAAAAACTCAGAACCTGGAGAATCCTTCTCCCTCCTTTCTTGCCTATTTCCAGAGTATTTCCTTCCTCAGCCTCAGTGCTAATATGACTGTGATTGTATCTCTCTCCCCAAATTGCCTGTCAAAATGAACTCCCTCCTGTCCTTTTGTCTCTGCTCCCTGCTTCCCCCCTCCAACATTACATATGTTGCTGAACGAGAGAGACTGTACCCTCTCCCTGAAACCAGTGGGTGATCCTTCCTCACACTTAGTAGAAGTCCACTTTCTGTAGTAATGGGACTTTTTACCCATTGAGGATTAGTTTTAGATTCCCTAGACTTACCTCTATTTCCCCACTAGCAGAAGGGAACTCTTTATCATTCCCTCAATATAGGGGATGTGCTAACTCCACGGGCTCTGCATGGGGTGCTGAACCAAATGAATCAAATATCCTATTGATCAGTGTTTCTTCACCTGAGATGCCTTTACTCAGAGAAGATAGAGTATGGAGTGGAATAAGCATCAATGATTTACAAAATTCCAAAGCCCTTGCTGAAAATAAGAACAAAATAGCATAGACTTTTCTTTTTCCATCTTTGTTTTTCTAAAAAAAAATAAGATTGCTTTAAATTTTTCTTTTTTTCCTAAGTTATCCTTTTCCCCTTCTTCTGGTCCTTCCAAGTTCAATATAGAAATCTAAATTTGGCTAGACTTCTCAAATTAATTTATAATATGCACTCTAATAATAGGACAGGGGAGAGAAGGACAGCATGAAGAAATAGTGACATAGGCTTAGAGGCAAAAAAAGATGTTTTTATAAAGAAACCTCAAGTTGGAGCTGGAAAGGGAGGGGTAGGAAGAGAGAAAGAAAGTCAGATGGGGTTGGGGAGAGAGAGGCAGAGTTTACAAATAAAGACAGGAAAGGTCACAAAATAGAGATTGAATTTGAAATCAGGAAAACCTGTTACGTTTCCATCAGTAAGCTACTTACCATCTAGGAGCGTCAGTTTCCTTAATTGTAAATAAGCATAATTATAACTGTAATAGCCACTTAATGCATGAGATTGATGCAAAATAATATACTTGTGGTGTTTTGTAAACTTTAAAGCATTATATAAATGAATTATTAACATTGTAACAAACACATATATTAGTTGTGTTATGTTGGTTGGTTATGTTGGAACCCAGTATGTTCAAGGCACTATGCTTAGTGCTAGAAATACAAAAATGAAAAGTTCCTGCTATCGAGGAATTTACAACCCCATAAAAATAAGAATGACATTAAAATTAAAGGAAAAGATTTTAAGACTTAAAAGGGGGAATGATATGGGGAGCAATTTTAATAAAATAATGCAAGGTCCTATCTGCAATTAATTTGAACTTTTTATCCCTGTATCCCTCACATTCTTGTAATGATTAATTATGCATCTGAATTAGTGTAGGGGCTAGACTGTAGTAGACAGGACAAAGAAAAGTTTATGGCAGAGAAGAAGAAAAATGAGCTAAAAGCCATGAAGAATGGAAGGAAATTTTCTTCCTTGAGAAAGTGATATTTAAAATTAAGCCATCAAAGTCCTGGTAAAAACCCAGTCCTTGTGTCTGATTTAAGTCTTGGTCAAGTGGTTATCTTATTTTGATCTCAGGGAAAGAAATAAACAAAAATAGAAAGAAAGAATTCAACCCACGTGCCCAAATTCAAGAATCACAGTCACACACACATAAATTAAAGAAGTGCTATTTTTTAATTTTAACTAAATCATTCAATTCAACAAAGAACTCAAAGTCCAATTCTAAAAGTTACTTCCCCTTCCACTTGCTATTATCCTTCATTATCATGAAATCAGATATTTAGATCTGGGAAGTCCCTGAATTTTTCCCTCACAGCCTTATCTTTTGACCCACCTGTGGATGCCAATGAGAAGGTAGAAGTGAAGCTTTGATGGAGCTGGTTTTGGAACTCCAAACTCCTTGGTTCCCATTGTGCTAGTCAAATCGTTCTACTTTTGAATGAAAGGGGGTGGGGAGAGTTCATTCCAAGACATTTTAATAAAAGCATTGGGGTTAGAGGCAGAGTAGAATCATAATATGAGTAAGAAAGTTTGAGACTAGGGATGCTAATTTGAAACTTGGAAGAGCTAGTTGCTTGAAATTTCTGAGGGAGTATAATCAAGTCCAGTAGGGTCAGGAGAAGGTGATATCTAGGGTTCTGCAGTTGAAATTTGTAATATCAGGTAAGAATTAGGGTTTTAAACTAAAGAAGAATTTTAGTTTGCTACAATGACCATTCCACGGTTAGGCAAAAGTATATTTCAGGCACATCCTCTTCACCTGGAATTATTGTGGCTGCTGTCTTCATCATCTTCTAAAGTTGCTATGGACTTAGTTCATTGAAGCAGAATTCAATAGGTTCATTATGAAGAAGACTGACGTCTATTGTAACATTTCCCCTTACATATCTGAAGAGATTTCACTGGAATTGGAGGGGAGATGTGGGACTCAGTACCCTTTGCATGCCTACTTGGATTCATCTGCCCCCTGATTATTCAAAAATTTTATCCATCTCCAGAGGGACCTGAATATTTGTACCCATTGCTTCAATACAGCGGATTACCAATGGTTTATTTTTCTTCTTAGTTGAGTAGACACAATTAGGATAAGTTACTCCTGCAGTTAACTCACAATGTGTAATCTCAATTTTTTTGATCAGATGGCAATTGCCTTCTAGCTTTGAGCATGGATATTGCTCATACTCACAGAGGCTTTCGAGTATGAACCATGGGTGATGAAAGAAGTAATGGTGTGGCTTACATATGTTTATAGGATCCATGATATGTCTGTTTCTCACCATTTGGTTACAGTACTCCGTGGCCGTGATGTTTTTGATGGGGTAGTCACCAAAATAGACTTTGAATCTTCTTTCTAGGTAATTCAATGTTTCAGGCATTGGTTCTATTTCTTCAAATTTCATCTCAGGCACCTCCTTCAAAGAGAAGGAACTTCTCAACAGCCCCTGAAACAGCAGCAGCAGCATAAGGGCATGGGATTGTACCAAAGTTTGGATCATCTTTCCTGTTGCAAGGTGGGGTTCAGAAGGGGAGAGAAGACATGTAGGAAAATTATCAGTTTTAATGTGTATAAGGTAGTTTGTGTTACTGTATCTATTCTATAGAAGTCCCTTGATTTTCTCCTAAATGAGACATTTCACTTCTCCAGTGTAGAAATATTTTTAAAATTTAAAAATTTGAAAGATCAAATAACATCTAGTAGACAGTTAAAATGTGGCATAATTAAAAGTTTTGTTTTTAAATTGAGAAGACAAAGTAGAGATGAAATAGGGGAAAAAGGAGGGAAAAAGGAAAGAAAGAGAGAGACAGAGAGAGGAAGGAAAGAAGGAAAGGAGAAAGGGAGGGAGGGAGGAAGGGAAGAAAGAAGGTAAGGAAGGAGAAAGGAAGGAAGGAAGGAAGGAAAGAAGGAAGGAAAGAAGGAAGGAAGGAAAGAAGGAAGAAAGGAAGGAAGGAAGAAAAAGGAAGGAAGGGAGGAAGAAAGAAAAAGAAAGAAAGAAAGAAAGAAAGAAAGAAAGAAAGAAAGAAAGAAAGAAAGAAAGAAAGAAAGAAAGAAAGGAAAGAGGGAGGGAAGAAGGAAGGAGGGAGGGAGAGGGGAAAAAAGGAAGGAAGGAAATGAAAATGGAAGACAAATGTTCTGTCTAACCTGGCTTAGGCTGAGGCACAGCTATCTTCCAGATATGAATTTAAGTATAATAGAAATAGAGGGAAGGAGAGTTTGAAATATAAGACTTTATTTTTCTACCAACTACACAACTATTATGAAAAACTCACACTATTTCTTATAAACATCAAAGGATCTTAATTCAAATCATACTAAGCAGTTTTAAGATGCATCTCAATGAAAAGGAATGAGTAAGATGGAAAAAGATAAATGTGACAAAGGGATTGAGAGAGAGGTATGAATGAAAGGGAAATGCATAGAACCATAGAATTTCCAGAAAGAAAGCAAAAGAAAAAAAAGTTTAAAAAAAACAACTCTTGGTACTATCTCCACAAGATCCCACTCAGCCTTTGTTTGAAGATCTCCAATGATGTGAAACTCACTAATTCGATTCAATTTCCACAAATATTTATTAAATGACAGATCTGGAGGCAGACCATTCCAATTTGGGAGAACTCTAGTTGAGGCAAGGGTAAATATGTACAGCTTAAGCATTATATTGGTATATATGAAACCTAAGCAAATCTAAAAGGGTTTATTAAGGACTTAATATGTACAGGGCACTGGGGATAAAAAGATAAAACACACATGGATGAGCGTCTGCATACGCATACACACATATAGTATCTGTCTTTAAGGAATTTACATTTTATTGGTATGATATAAAATTTATACAGATAAATATATACTTGATAAGTTTAGGAGAAAAGGAGCACTAACAACTAGAAGAATTGGGAAAGGCTTTTCAAAGGATGTTGTAAATGGGCTGAATACTGAAGGAAATTAAGTATTCTTTTTTTTTTGTGCTTTTTGCTGAGGCAATTAGGGTTAAGTGACTTGCCCAGGGTCACACAGCTAGGGAATGTTAAGTGTCTGAGACCAGATTTGAACTCAGCTCCTCCTGACTTCAGGGCTGGTGCTCTATCCACTGCGCCATCTAGCTGCCCCGGGAAATTAAGTATTCTAAGACACAGAAGTGAGAAGAGAGTCCATACCTGGTATGGAGGTAAAGCCTAATTAAAGGCATGAAGGAAGGAGGTGGAATGTAAGTCTGAGGCACAAGGAGACCAATGTGCCTAAAGGAAGAGGTCATGAAGAAAAGTAGAACATAATAAGCTTAAAAAGGTAGGCTGGGGCCTGAATATGAGGGGATTTATTTAACTTCCAGACTTAAGAGCTTGATCTTTTTTTTAGGGACAATAGGGAGTCACTCAAGTATCTTTCTCAGGGGATTGGCATAGTCAGACTTATTTCTTGAGAAAAATTCCACATATTTGGAATATGAGAAAGAAAGGGGAAAAAGAAGGAAGAATGGAAGGAGGAAGAAAATAGGAATGAAGGAGAGGTGGAAGGAAGAAGGGAAAGGGGAGGAAGATAAGAAAAAGGAGATTAGAAAGGAAGGTTAAGTGGCTTGTGTGGAAAATGGATTGAAGGGAGAAATTAACAGTCAGGAAGTCCAAGTTGCTTTTTAAAAAACAATGAAAAAAAAAAAACAAAGTGAAGGAGAGGAAGAAGGATTCTGCTTGAGTAACAAAGAGGAAAAAGAAGGAAGTAAGTATTTTATGTATTCTAAACCCTAATATTCATTCAGGCATGAGGTGCTAAAGATCTGAATTTGGGTAGTGACCATATTAGTGGAGAAAAGGAAACAAATATGAAATTGTTGTGGAAGTAGAAAGGACAAGATTTGGCAATTGTTTGTATATGAGAGAGGAAAATGGAGGAAAAGTCAAGGACCTGTTAGTTGAAAAACTGTGTCACTGGAAGGATTATAGTGCATTAATCATAGGAAGAATGGGAAATGTAAAAGGATTGAAAAAGACTTCTCAGATATTTTGTAGAATATCTATTAGACACCATGGACAAGACTAGCACAGAATGAGAGTAAGTATAAATAAACTGCAATCTACATGAATCTATTGATTAACTATCCCACTCACTACAGCATCTCTTCCAATTTTTTTCATTACTCCTCACACCTTCCATGGTTTCCCCTCTACCTACTTATTCAGTTAAGAACTGCATCTCAAGTTTTACTTGAGATCTTTTACTAAAAAAGAAAGAGGCCATTTCCAGTGAGTTGTCTCTTTCCTTTCCTATTCATTTCACATCACTCACATTTCTTCCCCAACTATTTTCTTCACTACTGACTCACATGAAGAGGTAGTTTTTCTCCTTGCCATAATAACTCATCTATATTCAAATGATCCCATTCTATCCTATCTTTTCCAACAGATTGCCTCATCTGTTTTCATTCTCTAATTAATCTTCAGTGTGTTTCTGTGTACTGGCTACTTTCCTGTTGCCCACAACCACACCCATGTCTTTCCCAACCTCAAAAAACCCTTCATTTATCCATCTGTCTTCAGTAGTTATCCTCACTCTCTCCTCTCTTTCATGGCTAACCTCCTTGAGAAGACTGTCTGTAATAAACGCTTTCACTTCTTTTTTAAAAAAAGAATATTCACTGTTTTTAACATAAATTTTTTCCCATTAGCAAAAAATCTACCTTCTTTTCCTCCCAACTCCTCCCCTCAGTAGAGAAAGGAAAAAAAAATCCCAATTAAAAACATGCACAGTTAAGCAAAACAAATTCTTGCATTAGCCATGTTCCAACTGTCTCCCAAAAGACTCATTCTGCACTGAGTCCTGAGTCCTGCAATGATTCTATCAGGATATGGATAACATTTCATTATGAATCCTATGAAATTGTGATTGGTCATTCAACACTAATCAGAGTTCTTAAGTAAAAAGGAATAAACAAGGAAAATACATTATGCTGAAAAGAGCCATAGAAGACAAACCAATAACAATATTAAATTTTGTATGTTCCAAGTGCCTTGTAGTATCTAAATTTATAAAGGCAACATTAATTGGGCTTCATAAACATAGACAATAGCACGATAGAAACAGGAGATTTCAATGTCCCTCTCCCAGTTTTGGATAAATCTAACAGAAAGATAAACAAGAGGAAAAAATATAGAATTGAACACATTACTACAGAAACTAGAAAGACTTATGGTGTCTCCTAAAAACCTATTCAATCTAGCTCCCACCTTTCTTTCTGGCTTCATTGATATTATTACCCTTCCTGTACCCTGCAATCCACCCAAACAGAGTCATCTTTCTCTTCCTCACACACTTCATTCCAACACCCATTCTGAGACTTGACATTGGCATCCCACATGCCTGAAATTACTCCATTCTTACATCCTACTCAAAAAGTCTGTACCTTTAAGATGCAGCTCAAACACCATCTTCTACATCTTTCCTGATTTTCCCAACTATTAGTTCTCTTCTTCCAAAACTATCTAGCACTTAGCTACTTTCCATATGTTTACTTTTGTTAACTTCATATTTCCATTGTATATAGTAATGTGTATCTGTCTTACTCATTTGATTATGAACTCTTCTCATATGATAAGTGTTTTATACTTAATACAAGCAGGAATTTATTTTTCTAAAGAGTAAGTTTCATCATTGCACTCCTCCCTCCCCAAAATCTATCTGGTGTTCAAAGCTCTTCATAATTTGAGCTTCCCACATATACACACATCTTTCTAGTGTTTTTATACCTTTCTTATCCCCATGCACTCTTCAATTTAGTAACACTAACCTCTTTGCTTTCTTTGAACAAGATACTCTGACTACATTTTGACTGGTTGTCCTCTGTTCCTGGAATTCTCTCTCTTCTCAACTCTAACATCTGACTTCCTTTAAGCCCTAGCTAAAATCCTATCTTCTACAAAAAAGCTTTTCATGATGTCTTTTAATTCTAATGCTCACCCTCTGTTGATACTTAACAATTTGTCTTGCATATATCTTGTTCATCCATAATTGCTTATATGTTGTCTGTCCCATTGGACAGTTTCTTGAGAAAAAAGCACTATCTTTTGCCTTTCTTTGTATTCTCTGTGCTTAGCACAGAGTCTGGGTTTAGTAGGTTTAGTTTCATGACGGCTTATTAACTGACTACTTTGTCAGAGGCAGTTAGTGGTTCACTAGAGGCACTAGAGCTCACTAAATAAGAGAACTGAATTTGGAGATATGACCTGGAACAGAATTGGAAGTGTCATAGAATCAGAAAAAAAGAAGTTTCCTTTCCCCTTTTCTTACTTCTACATCCCAAGGAGCTTTATTCTACCTCACTATATTCTACTTTCATTCCTTATCTCACTTTCTCTTTTTCTCTAATGAGGTTTCTGTCCTAGGAAGCTCTAGGTGGCCATCACTGCAGTGAGGAACAAGTTCCAGCTTTATGCTTACCCTGGATGATCTCACCTGGCTTAAACTGGATGCTGTGAATCTTGCATAGAATCAAGGTATTATCCTGTGACTAGAGGGAGGACTTAGGCTGTGCTAATATCACCTCCACCAGGAAGTGGGAGGAGCTGGGCATTGAGTAGAAGGATAGATCAGAAGCTGAGTAAAATGGGGGCAAATAAATTAAAGGCTTTACTTGAGGGTGGGAGGAAGGTCTTATTAAGCAATGTTATTTCTTTCCTTCCTTCTTTCCTTCTCTCTCTTCCTCCCTTGTTTCCTCTTTCCTTCCCTCTCTTCCTCTTTCCACATAGGGCATCATTATCTACAGATGCTCTTAAAAGCATTTTTTTTCTTTTGCACCTCTGAATCCTCCCAAGATATCTTGGGATTTACTGGCTAGATTTCTTTCTTAAGGACCAAGCCTTAAACCAAAATCAATTTGATTCTAATTGACCACTAATAGGTCCTAGGCCAAATCCCTTTTGGTCATTATTTGGGTCCTGATTAACTCAGATTGAGTGTAAATATCAGTCATTTCTGCTTTGACCAGAAACTCTGAGTGCCTTCCCCTCCAGATTTATTTATTTAGACTTTTTTCAGACTTTGTGAAAGAGGAGATTCTTTGCCTCAATTGCTACCTAGCTTTAATCACTGAATGAGTGTGGTCTCAGTCAAACTGAGTCCCATTGAAGGTCTTAGCTTAAAAAGGCTAAGGTCTCCCATTTCATCCAGATTCATCTCCAGTCATCTTGATCTATATCTTATCACTGGATCCAGATGGCTCTGGAGGGGAAAGTAAGGAAGGTGATCTTACACAGCCCTCCCTCACTTAAATCCAATTTACTTACATGTCATGGCATTACCTCCCTGATGTCATGGTCCTCTTTGATATTGAAGGACAGACTACTTTATCATGTAGCCTTCTACATAGGAGAAAAGTTTGTGTCTTACCTACTCAGCTAGAGGAGTAATTTCCAGTATTTCTTTTAAAACTGTAAAATTCAATGATTCTGGGAGTTTTCTGACACATTTTCTTTATTTAAGGTTTCATTTCTAAAATTTATAGAGAATTGACTCAAATTTATAAGAATTCAAGCCATTCTCCAATTGATAAATGGTCAAAGGATATGAACAATTTTCAGATGAAATTAAAACCATTTCCAGTCATATGAAAAGGTGCTCTAAATCACTATTGATTAGAGAAATGCAAATTAAAATAATTCTGAGACATCACTACACACCTGTCAGATTGACTAAGATGACAGGAAAAGATAATGACAAATGTTGGAGGGGATGTGAGAAAACTGGGACACTAATACATTGTTGGTGGAACTGTGAACTAATCCAGCCATTCTAGAGAGCAATTTAAAACTATGCTCAAAAAGTTATCAAACTGTGCATATTTTTTGATCCAGCAGTGTTTCTACTGGGCCTATATCCCAGAGATCTTAAAGGAGGGAAAAGGACCCACATGTGCAAAAATGTTTGGGGCAGCCCTTTTCGTAGTGGCTAGAAACTGGAAACCGAGTGGATGTTCATCAGTTGAAGAGTGGCTGAATAAATTATGGTATGTGAATGTTATAGAATATTATTGTTCTATAAGAAATGATGAGGAGGATGATTTTAGGCCTGAAGAGACTCACATGAACTGATGCTAAGTGAAATGAGCAGAACCAGGAGATCATTGTACATGGCAACATCAATATTGTAGGGATGACCAATTCTAATGAAAATGACTCTTTCCAACAATGAGATGATTGATGCCAGTTCCAATGATCTTGTGATGAAGAGAGCCATCTATACCCAGAGAGAAGACTGTGGGAACTGAATGTGGATCACAACATAACATTCTCACTCTTTTTGTTGTTGTTTGCTTGCATTTTGCTTTCTTACTCATTTTTCTTGTGCAGCAAGAGAATTGTATAAATATGTTCATACATATTGGATTTAACATATTTTAACATGTATAACACATATTGGATTGCTTGCCATTAAGGGGAGGAGGTTGGGGGGAAGGAGGAGAAAATCTGAAACACAAGGCTATGCAAGGGTCAATGGTGAAAAATTAACCACACATATGCTTTGAAAATAAAAAGCTTTAAAAATTAAAAACAAAAACAAAAATAAAAAACATTTTTTATCTTTGATGTTTTCCTGTCTCCTAATGTTAACTCTAAGGGGAGAAATGTTACTATTTCTGTTGTTATTCATTTTGATTCTCTCTTTCGGGGCAGCTAGGTGGCGCAGTGGATAGGGCACCAGCCCTGAAGCCAGGAGGACCTGAGTTCAAATTTGGTCTCAGACACTTCCTAGCTATGTGACCCTGGGCAAGTCACTTAACCCCAATTGCCTTAGCAAAAAAAAAAAAAAAAAA
>JAJPUD010003433.1:123993-191493 GCA_023553655.1 Myrmecobius fasciatus
TCTTTCTTTCTTTCTTTCTTTCTTTCTTTCTTTCTTTCTTTCTTTCTCCCTTCCTTCCTGTCTTTCTGTCTTTCTTCTTTTTGCTCATGATTAACATGGGGGTTTATTTTGTGTGATTATGCATATTTATAAGTTTTTTTTTTACTTCTCAATGGATGAAAGAAGAAGAGAGAGGGAGATAATTTGGAACTAAAAATAAAATAGAATATAATTTTATAAATCTAGTCTGTGCAAAACACTATGCCACACACTGGGGAGAAATATGCTAATACCATTCCTTATCCTCAAAGAGATTACATGCTATCAATAGAATATAACATATAAATAAATGAGTAAATATAAGAAAATATGTAGTGAGAGAGAATACTATAAATCTAAGTTGATGAGCCTTGAAGGATTCTAGGAGATAGAAGTGAAAAAAGAGTATATTCTAGAATGTACTAGAAATAGGGATAGCCTTTGCAGAGGCACAGAGATGAAATATGGAATAATCCAGTTCAGAGAATAGTTAATAGGCTAATTTGGCAGGAAGGCGAATTTATGAAGAAAGATAAAGTTTTTAAAGAGCTTTCAAAAATAGGATGGAATCATATTGTGAATCTGAGGAGTTTGTATTTTATGCTGAAGGAATAAAGATTCCTGAGTAAGAGAGTGACTTAATTAGCCTTAAGTATTAGGCAGGTGATTTTGACATCTACAAATGGTTATATGAAGGAGAAAAGGAAGAGAGGCGAATTAGAAAGCAGGAAGACCAATTGCTATTGCAATTATCTAGGCAAGATATGATAAAGGGCCTGGGATATGTTGGTGGTCATGTGAGTGGAAAGGAGCTGGGTGTTAAATATGTTATGAGAGTATTAGAATTAATAAGTCTTGTCAACTGATTAGATATAGAATGTGAATCAGAAAGAAAAAATCAAGGAGGACTCAGACTGAAGATCTGTAAAGTTGTTGGTATCATTGATAAAAATAGGGAAATTTAGAGGAGATGGGGGACAAGAGGGAAAATTAATGAGTTCTGCTTTAAACATGCTAAAATTTATTACGCCTATAAAATATCTATGTCCAGTGGGCAATTGGTGATGAAGTACTAGAAAGAGAATAGGAATGGATGAAGATTTAGGGAGGCTGTTAGTTGAACCCATGGAAATTTATGGCATCACAAAGAAAAAGAGCATAGAGATAGCAGAGAGCTAGAATTGAGCCTGGAAGAACATCCAGTAGTCTAATAGCTGTTCTTTTGAAGGGACAGTTTCCTCATTTATAAAATAAGGATAAAATAGTTATATTATGTAACAGGGTTATTGTTCAGAAGGGTCTTTATAGATTGCAAAGTAATATATCAAAGTGAGGTGTCATTATTAATATTACCCATATCAAGCCAGGAGGTCTTGATAATTTATTCAGTTAATACCATAATTCTTCTTGTTACCCAAATACTATCATTTTGACCCATATTCCTCCCTTATCTTCACCAGGTGCAATCATTCTCCAAGTAGAGTCAAATTTAGCATTTCATTGTCCCTCACATTTTTTTCTTTATTTTCAACATCATTACCATTCTAGTTCAGGCCATTATTTTTTCTAAGTTTGAAAGACTATAATAGTTTCCAGATTAGTTTCTCTCTCTTAACTGTCTGTTGACTACCAAAAGATTGATTTCCCTAAAGATTGCTTTTAAATATCACTTCTTTGCTTTTACATTGCCCTTCTTTTAGAAAAAAATATTGGTTCTGCTCATTTTGCTCTTCATTATTTTATGCAAGTTTTTACATTTTTCCAAGATCACTGAGCTCATCATTTCTTATAGCACAATAATATTTCATCCCAATCACATACCACAACTTGTTCAGCCATTTGTCAATTAATGGATATTGATGTGAACTATAATTTACATTTTTTGCCACCCCCAAAGATAACCACTATAAACATTTTCTTTTCCTTTTCCCTTAATAATATTGGAAAGCAGATATAAGATTGATATTACTGGGTCAGAAGTATAGGTAGTTTAATAACATTTGGGGCATAATTCCAAATTGCTCTACAAATATTTGGATCAATTCACAATTCGAATAGTGAATTAGTGTCAGATTTTTCCATATCCCCTCTAACATTGTCACTTTCCCTTCCATCATTTTAGCTAATCTGAAAGGCATAAAATGGTATCTTAAAGTTGTTTTAATTTGTATTTCTCTAATCAGGAATGATTTAGAGCATTTCTTCATATGACTATAAATTGTTGTAATTTCTTCATTGGAAAACTTACTGTTAATATCCTTTGACCATTTGTCAATTAGGGAATGACTTGTATTTTTATAGCATTGAAAAAGTTTTTAATATATTTTAAATATGAACTTTTATTTGATGTCTATAACATTCCCACCTCCCCCAAATTTTTTTCCTATTTTACATCTGATCTTGACTTCATTTGTTTTATTTGTATGAAAGTCTTTAATTTCATGTAATAGAAATCAACCATTTTACAATTAACTTTGCTTTCTATTTTTTTATAATTTGCCTATCTTATAAGTCTGATAAGTAATATATTCCTTTTTCTTCCCATTTTCTTGTAACATCTCTTTTTATATGTAGGGAATGTACCCATTGATAAATGGTGTAAGAGATTGGTCTAAGCCCTGTTTCTGAGCTTTCCAGTCCCCCCCCCCATTTTTTTTACCAAATAATGAATTCTTATCCCCAAAACTTGTATTTACACATCAAATGCAAGGTTATTATATTTATTTGTTGATGTAAACTGTATCTCTCCTCTATTCCATTGATCTGCTTTTCTATTTCTTATCCAGTAACAGATAGTTTGGTTAATTCCTACCTTATAATTTAATAATAATGAAAAAATATTATTTCCTTTGATATTCTTGATTTTTTGTTCTTCCAAATGAATTTTATTATTATTTTCTAATTCAGTAAAATAATTTTCTCATAATTTAATTGAAATGGTGGTGAATATATAAATTAATTTAGATAAAATTGCCATTTTTATTATGTTGGCCCTGCTTATCATTAACAATTGATATTTCCTCAATTATTTAAATGGATTTTACTTGTATAAAAGTTTTTTTTTTAATAATTTTGTTGGGACAGCTAGGTGGTACAGTGGATAGAGTACCAGCCCTGAAGTCAGGAGGACCTGAGATCAAATTTGACCTCAGACACTTAACACTTCCTAGCTATGTGACCCTGGGCAAGTCACTTAAAACCAATTGCCACAGACAAAAAAAAAATTGTTTATATAATTTCTGGGTTTATTTTGGCAGGTATAATTCCCGGTCTTTTATACTGTCAAGAGTTATTTTAAATGAGGCATCTTTTATATTCTCTTCTCACAGTTTACAATGATACATGGGAATGCTGATAATTTATGTGAATTTACTTTATATCCTGCTACTTTGCTAAAATTATTGTTTTATTTAGCTTTTCAATTGAATCTTTGGGATTTTTCAAGTATATAATCATATCATCTGCAGAAAGAGATAGTTTTATTATCTCATTTCTTTTCCTTCTCTCATTGCTATGACTCCCAATACAATATTGAATAATATTGGTGAGAGTGGGCATCCTTGTTTCACACCTGATCTTACTGGGAAGACTTCTAGCTTATTTCTGTTACAAATGACACTTGTCAATGGTTTTAGATACATGTTTTTTTTTTTATCAATTTAAGGAAAAATCTATACCAAAACTTTTAAGTGTTTTTAATAGAAAAGAGAAGTCAACTTTATCAAAAGCTCTTTCTGCATATATTGATATAATCATTATTTTTGTTGTTTTTCTTAAAGATATGGTCAATTTAGCTTATAGTTTTCCTTGTGTTAAAACATTTCTGCTATAAATTTCACCTGGTCATAATGTATAATCATTGTAATATGTTGTTGTACTCTATTAGCTAATATTTTATTCAGGTTTTTTGCATTCATATTCATTAATGAAATTGATCTATAATTTTCATTCTCTGTTTTACTCTTCTTGACTTAGGTATCAGTTTCATACTTGTTTCATAAAAGAAGTTTGGTAGGATCCTTTTTTTACTTATTATTCCAAATAATTTATTTAATATTGGAATTAGTTGATCTTTAAATGTTTGATACAATTCACTTGTAAATCCATCTGGTGCTGGTTCTTTTCACTTAAGAAGCTCATTTATGGTCTGTTCAATTTCTTTTTAAAAAAAAAAATAAGCCTATTTAGATATTTTATCTCCTTTTCTGCTAATCTAAGAACAAATGTATTTGTAAATATTCTTCCATTTCATTTAAGTCTTTAAATTTATTGGCATATAATTGGGCAAAATAGCTTCTTATAATCACTCAATTCCATCTTTATTAATGGTATATTTGCTCTTTTCATTTTTGATTCTAGTAATATGGTTTTCTTCTTTCTTTTTAAAAATCAAATCAATCATTTGTTTATCTATATTATTGGGGTTTTTTCTCCATAAAACCAACTTTTAGTTTTATTTTGTAATTTTATTTTTTACTCTCAATTTTACAATCTTATCTTTAATTTTTAGGATTTCCAATTTAGTATTTAATTGGGAATTTTCAATTTTTTCTTTTTCTAGTTTTTTTTTTATCACATATCCAATTTACTAGACTAGAAAACTAGTCTGTTTTCTGTTTTATTGATGTAAGCATTTACAGATATACATTGTTTTAATCATTGCTTTTTCTGGATTCATAGGTTTTGACATGCTGTCTCATTATTGTTATTTTATCATCTTTTTTCCCCTGAGGCAATTGAGGTTAAGTGACTTTCCCAGGGTCACACAGCTAGGGAATGTTAAGTGTCTGAGATCACATTTGAACTCAGGTCCTCCTGATTTCAGGGCTGGTGCTCTATCCACTGCGCCACCTCACTGCTCACTGCCACCTCGCTGCCCCCCCCCATTCATTCTTTAAGATTGGTCTACTTAAACTCCAATTCACTTTATATATATATATATATATATGTATATATATATATATGTATATCCTTAGTCTCTTATTTAATATAATTTTATTTTATTATGACCTGAAAAGGATACTTTTAGTATTTCTTTTTTTCTGCTTTTAACTATAAACATTTTATGCCTAATATATAGTCTGGCTTTGTAAAGGTATCATGAGCCTCTGTGAAAAAAAGTGTATTTCATTCTGTTTTCATTCAGTTCTCTTCAGATATCTATCCCATCTAAAATTCTATTCACTTCTTTAACTTCTTATTTATTTTTTGGTTAGATTTATCTAGTTCTGAAAAGAAAAGAGTAAAGTCCCTTACAATTGTAGTAATACTATCTGTTGCCATCTGTGATTCATTTAACTTTTTAAAATTTTTAAAATTTTATAGTATTTGGTATATATAGATTCACTATTGATATTGTTTCATTGTCTATGGTACTTTTTATCAAGATGTAGGTAGGCAGGTAGGTATCTTTTTAAATTAAATCTATTTTTGCCTTAACTTTATCTGAAATTATGATTGCTACCCTTTCTTTTTTGCATCAGCTGAAGCATAATAAATTTTTTCAGCCTTTCATTTTAATTCTGTGTATATCTCTCATTCTTAAATGTGTTTCTTGTAAACAACATATTGTTGCATTCTGATTTTTAATCTACTCTTTCCATTTTGTTGGTGGGTTCATGTCATTTACATTAAAAGTTATGCTTGCTATTAGTGAGTAAAGATAAAATAGCTGGAAATTCACAATTTTCCTTCTCAGCTTCCCTTTTTACTTATCCAATTACCTTATTTTCTTCCCTTATTATATTATTCCTTATTTTACCCATCCCTCTAAAAGTCCTTTTCTTATCTTTCTCCCTCCCTAATCTTAACCATACATCTTTCTAAAATTCTCTACCCCATCCTGTGCCCCAGTTTTCTCTCTTCTCTAGAAGTTTAGATTTCTAAACCTATCCAGATGCATAAATTGTTTCCTCTTCAACTCAGATGTAAGGTGCCAACATTTCCAGCCCTCTACTCCAACCTACTTCTTTATTAGCTCTACTTTTCACCCCCAGTTTTTATGAGATAATTTTGTTTTTAGACTCACCCCATCATATGCAATTCAATCCTAACCTTTCTTTTCAAACTACTCTAGTAATTTTAGGAATAGTGACAAGTTTTAGGAATTTTAGGAATAGTGATATTAGTAAGCAATTTGACCTTAGCATGTGCCTTATAATTAGTCTTTAATCTTTTCCTTATATTTCAGATCTTTTATATTAAATTTTCCACTAAGTTCTGTGTGGGTTTTTTTTGGGGGGGTTATAAATATCTGAAAATCAGTTCATTTTTTTCCCTTCAGGATTATATTCAACTTTGCTAAGTTGTTCTTGGATGCAATTTGAGCTCCTTTACTTTTCAAAACATAATGTTGTAAGACCTACAGTCTTTTAAATATAAGAGTTGCTAAGTCTTGTGAAATCCTGATTGTTTCAGCACAGTATTTAAATTGTTTGGGTTTTTTTTCCTTGTTGCTTGCTGTGTTTTCTCCTTAACCTGGAGATTTTGAAACCTGGCTATGACATTCTTGTAAGTTTTCTTCCTGGGATCTCTTTCAGATAGTGAATGGCAGATTTTTTTTCTATTTTTACTTTATCCTTCTCCCTCTTTTAAAATTGACCCATTGCCTTTCAAAGAAAGATTAGACATTTTAGTCTAGTATTCAAGATCTTTCAGATCCAACTTTCTAGACTTATCTTTTAATAATTCCCTGACAGATAAGTTCTGGTCAAACTGAATTATTCATGCCTCAGGGGAAGAGATGCAGTGGTAACTTGGGGAGAAAGTGAGGAGTTAGAAGAAAAGAAAGAAGAGGGAGGGAAGGAAGAGAGGAGAAGAATGGAGCTACAGAGGAAAGAGTCAATCAAGAGAGCAAAGTGAAATTAAGTGGAAAATGTGAGAGAGGAAGCAACAGGGAAGTAGGGAAAAGAAGATATAAAAGAGAGAGAGAGGAGGAGAAAAAAGAAAAAGGAAGAGGAAGAGAAGAAAGAAGAAAGATTAGAAAAGAGGAGAAAAGGATAGAGAAAAAAAGAAATTAAGGGGAAGGGAGAGAGAGAGGAGAAGGAGGGGGATAAGGGAAAAAGAAAGAGAGTTGTCAGAGAGAGAAACAGAAAAACAGAGCCTTCCCTTCCCTTTATTCTGTATGCAAGACAATGTATACAGAACTTTGGAAACATTGAAAAACATGATATGGTCTTTGCCCTGATGGAGCTTACAATTGAAATCTGACTTCAGACTACAGCAAAGATAAATGTAGAGAAATGTGCTAATTTATTGAACATCTGAAATATCTGAGAAGGATCTATGGGAAAACATGAGCAAAAATTATAAAGAGATAATCAGGCAAAGGTTATAAGTTCTGCAACAGTGGAGAGAATAGCTACATTGATGAGATTGTGAATGTACTGTTTTTATTGCAATACTGAAGAAACACACTGCTGAGATTTGTAGGATAAAATGACCTTTTAACATCTTATAATCCTGATCAGTAGGGATCCCTGAGAACCATATTGGTCTATGATGGTCTGCTATTTGGATGTCTATTCCTAGTATCAGGAAATTACTTTATGGAGGTACTCCTTGACTCTTCTCTTACTGTTAGGTCCCAAAAAGTCCTATTCTAGCTCAGGATATGTACTTTATTTTTATCTCTAATCTCAATTTCTCTTTTTTCTTCTCTCTAACTGACCATCCAAAGGGAAGTTCCAGTGTCTATTCTAGGTCATTTCACCTGATTTAATCCAGATGATATGGCTGTTGTAAAGAATCAGAGTTTCTTTTATTGTGCTGAAATACTGGGGTCAGCTGATATAGATTCCAGCTGGAGTGAGAGGAGCTTAGCATTAACAAAGGAGAAAAATAAGAGACTGAACAAAATGAAGATAAGTGATTTAATAGCTTTTCTTGTGGATTACCCTATGAAAAGAATGTAGTAATAATATGAATATGCATTTCTTATTCCTTGTTCCCTTCAAAAATAACACACACACACACACCCCAACCCAACAACACATCTAACATGGTGATAGAGATGTTTATGATGTGGCTGACCTCTGCCCAAATTGGGAAATAGGATTTTAGATGGCAGGGACCTTATTATAAACAAGCTGTCCATTTAGCTGTGCATTGTCAGTATTGAAATTAGAATGTAGTTCCCTTTTTTTTTTGCCTGCTTAATTCATTTTATAGCCTCTTCTCTAAGAAAAATTCATCTTTGGTGCTTCTAATCTACTTGACCAGATGATCCTCAAAATCTTTTCATATGCTAAAATCTTGTGATTCTATAGTCTTTCTGAAATCTTTTCTCCCTTTGATGCTTTCTTTTTTCTACCAATGTTATCCCATAAGAGAAATTTCTCTTTCAGTAAAGTATAAACATAAAAGTAATGAACTTCAATAGAGATGTCTTATTATAATGATGAATATAGTAGATAGCAAATGGTTTCCACTGATCAAGGGGAATTTCAGTCATTTAATCAGTTGTTGTAGTTCAAACATGTCCGACTCTTTGTGACCCCATTTGGGGTTTTCCTGGCAAAGAAAGTAGAGTGGTTTGTCATTTCTCTTTTCAGTTCATTTTATAGATGAGGAACTGAAGCAAATAGAATTAAGTGACTTGCCCAGGGTCATACTGCTAGTAAGTGTCTGAGGCTGGATTTGAATTACAGGAGATGAGTCTTCCTGATTCATGGTTCTATCCACTGTACCACCTAGCACTCATCCCCTCCCCCCCCCCCCTTAATCAAGGGATATAGTTAGGTAGCTGCTTCTTCCAGCTGTCAAAAATATCATCTCTTGACTAGGGGAGATTCTGAGCTGCTTTACTCTGGCCTCTGGTTATTATTATTTCCATAATGAAAACTGACATACTGATAGAATGGCTTTTAATGTAGTTCACAGCCTACCTTACTTGTTAAACTTCATTTTTTAAAAATGTGTATTGACATCTTATGTTTTTAAGTCATCTTTCCCCCCACAAATATCTTTCTGATCAGAGAGCCATCCCCAGTAAAGAAAGAATTAAAAAAAAGAAAACATTCAACAAAACTGATGAACACATCAACAGAATCTAAAAAATATGCAATGCTGTCCTCCTACTATTAAGAAAGCATAGATATAAAGTCTATTGCTAGCATATTATTTCTAACATTTATTCAGCAATTTAAATTTTACTTTTTCCTCACTTATCTCCTTGTTCTGATTTTGGTCATCATTGTTTCCCTTTCCATATTCATTATCAAGATTCTGTGTTTCTAGCAACAAGAGAGCTTTTCATTTAATTCCATCCAAAGAACCATGAAACATTTCACAATGCACATTCATTCTCTGAGTCTACTATCTTATCAATGAATCATCTGTTTATGTTTAGCTTGGCCACATTGTAAGGACCCAGTTGAGCAAAATTCTTGGACTACTGGCTTGATGCACTTGGTTGGAGAAATGTAAGATGCAAAGTCAGAAGTTAGGTTAAGAAGAATCTTGCGGAACAAGATGTATAGGGACACAGTTAGGAAAACAGCAACTAGCATAGGAACTAGGACATAACTGGTGTTTAGTAAATACTATTGGTTAATTATTTTATTAAATGAAAATAACAAAACTTAAGCTATATATATATATACAGTAAGTAAATCTTAAAACTGTACCCTTCCCTTGCTTTGGAAAAATGTATACTTTTATGTGATTCCTCCAAAAAATTTAAGACTTATTTGGAACATGAGGTTAGACTCATCACAAATAATAACCATAGGTCATGGAAAGGGAAATTTTCTGGCATTAAAAACAAATGTACATCATGGATCCTAAATCAGTTCTGGACAAAAGAAGAAGCCACTATTGGTGACAGTATTTTTCAAACACTACTGATTTAAGATGATACCAATAGCATTAACTTCTAGAATATCATAAAAGCTTCTTAGAGAAATGCATAACAATGTGAAAAGTACTGGTCTAACTACCTAGAAAAACAGAGTGGATGAGAACTCCCTATCACACACTTGCAGCCTATTAAATGACTATACATATATATATATACAAACATACACATGTATATAATAAAAATACATAATTATATATAGATTGTGTTTTGTACATATATATACATAAATGTATATGTATAAGTATCTTAGTCAAGCACTCTAACTAGATAATGAACTCAGTCTGGAACTGAATAGGAGAACATAAAACTGGGTCAAATTTTGCCACTGAAAAAAATTTGTCTTTAGCACCAAAATTCTCTGATTAATGCTGAATAACTGAGAATAATGGAATAGCATAATCTTACATAATAATTGAAAGTAATAGGGGCAGCTAGGTGGCGCAGTGGATAGAGCACCAGCCCTGAAGTCAAGAGGACCTGAGTTCACATCTGGTCTCATATACTTAACATTCCCTAGCTATGTGACCCTGGGCAAGTCACTTAACCCCAATTGCCTCAGCAAAAAAAAAAAAAAAAAAAAAGAAAGTAATAGATAACTAAAAAGGCCATGGTGTCCCTGAGATAGTGGAAAAGAAGACAAATGGCCTGAAGAAATTTAGATAAATCTATTTCAAATTTTATGGAAAAGTTATGGGAAATCACAGAGAAGAATAACACAGAAGGAGAATATATGAATTAGTTAATATCTTCTTTAAAGGAGGGAATGCCCATAATGATGAAATGATGAATCTGCTATAAAAAACTGCATGCAATTTAAAAAAGCAATGTTATAAAATGTCTTCAGCATTACCTCCCACCATGTTGAGCCTTAAATAAAACATTTATTGTGTCTTCTCTGTGAACAAGACTATGATAGGTATAAATCTATACAAGAATAAAAGAATAAAAATAGACAAGAATAAAATAGACCCTATCTTCAAGAAGCTTTTTTATAATTAGTGGACTATATCTTGTATAAGAATAAGTAAATACACAATAATTTAGGAAAAGAGAAAACACTAACAATTGGAGTAACAGGGAAAATTTTGGGTACTTCTAAGAAGGGATGCACCTAGTCTCCTTAATTTCTACTCTAGATTATTTTTAATAAAGCTTTTTATTTGCATAACATATATATGGGTAGTTCTTCAACACTGACCCTTACAAAGCTTTCTGTTACAAATTTCCCCCCCTATTCCCCTCCCTTCCCCTAGATGGCAGGAAGTCCACTACATGTTAATTATATTATAATATTTGACAAGTCGAATATATGTATACATGTTTCCATACTTATCTTGCTGTGCAAGAACATAGATTATTTTTTTAAGTTTAGTAAAGCAAGGAAAAGACTGGGGTAGAAGGAAAATGAAAAAAAAAAGGTCATAGAAGTCAGGAAGAAAAATGTAGTAAAAATGAACATTTTTCAATCATATGAACAAATCTTTAAAAATAATCCAAAAAATCTTCTAAGGATTTGAAGGTGAATGAAAAACTTTGGCATGCAGGTTGTCATGTAAAAAGGGTGATGAGAGAAATTAACTCATGTTCCATATAATGATAAATAGAGTTAGTACATCCTGAACTCGTGAAGACAAGGAAGACAATTTCAGTACAGAACAGTACAGCTCAAAATGTATTCAACTTCCCCCCATCTGGCAATCTTAATCTCTGTCCTGTCCTTTTCTTGCTCCAGGCCAAGTCCCAAGGTTTACTTAGGAGCACTGACTAAAATTTAGAGTCATTTCTCCTTATCCATAGTAAAGCCTATTTTCTATTTCATTCTTTTATTTCCATGGATTATTAGGTTCAATATGTAATATTTTGGAAATAAGTATATCTCAAATGGAGCTGAAGCTGGATCTCTCAATGTGAATTATAACCTGAGGCCCAAAGGTCATTAGTATGTACTCACTCCATGCTACTGGAGATTAATGACCCCATTCCCACATGAGGAGTGTAATGGAATTGATCAGAATAGGACAGAGGAGAGTGCCGGACTTTTTTTTTTTAATTTTTTTTCTAAATCTATTCAGTTACTTTGAGTTTCTTTGGACTATACAGTTGGTTTGGGTGCTTCTGGCTTCCAAGTTTGTTAGAGATAATGGACAATCCCACTTCACATTGCTGAAGAAATACTAAGATTCTGGAGAAGAAACTAACATGAGAGGAGCTGGCAGTCTCACCAACATGTCCCTAGATTGCTACCCTAAAAGCTTGGAATAACTTCCCCTTGGGTGAGACCTAAGACTCTCTTGACTGAGCTGAGTTATCTTTCTCCCGATGGGAGAGCTTCTTCACTCGTTATTGTCTAGGATATATTCTCCATCTCTGACTTTTGTTTTTGCTGTAGACTTGAGTTTCTTGGCTACTTACTACACATGTTCATTACAGAAATGATATTTGGTGGGAAGGGAGTCAAACTTCCTCCCTGATCTCCAGTGAATGAAACAGCAATCAGAAGTTAACTTGAATCTAAAAATAACGTCCCTTAGACTAATTATATTTAAAGAAGCAGATAGATATAATTCTAAACCAGTTCTGCTTTTTCTGAGAGGAGCAAAATGACCCAAACTCCTGCTTTCTCTCCTGTCAGGAAATAAAACCTCCCTTGGAGAAGGGTAGGGAGAAAAGAAGCTAAAGATGTTTATTCTACCTTCCTTCAAGCTATACCAGACAGCCCCTTGTTACATGTTACAACTGAAATGGGAATAATCAACAAGTCCCTGGTTCTCCTGGGATAGATTACCTAGGGCATATGCATTGCGACCCTTGGGAAAAGACATGTTCTGGCTCAACATTGAAAGAATAGAATTTGGGGATGAGATAGCAACCCTTACTTTTCTCTGTGGATTTGTACTTTGGGAAGATTATTAAAATCATTCACATTAAATATTGATGTATTAATCACTGCTTATATAATAAATATTACACAATTATGTAACTATACAACATATAATTATAAGAAATGCAATGTAATAAATATAATTATAATTGTACATAATAATATGTGACAAAAGATATGTGATATTGTTGATGTTAATAAAATATTGATTTACTTTATTAATTATTGAGAAATATTATTGATTTATTTAAAATTAATAATTGGGTTTATTGAAATTATTAATGATTCAGTTTTGTTCCCTATAGTCTCTGTGACTAAACACTGTTCCAGAGGGGATTATCAGTTGAGCCAAGAAAATCTGCCCAATCAGTATACTTAAAAGGAGCCAAAGAAGAGGCGATTTTTCTCCCCCTCTTATTCCCTTTTATCAGAGAGTATAGCTGTATACATATGGCTCTAAGTTCATATGCTTACCTACATGAACCTGAGAATGAATCTCAAGTTTTTAGATGTCTCTTCTGCTTTGTGTTTTTTTTCTTGATCACCTGTGACAAAATAAAAATTCTAAGAGACACGTTTCTGACCACTGTTACCCAATAAGCTTGAGGTGTGGAGTCAATAACAAGAATTGGTGTCATATGTTCAGCAAAAGGTACTTTCTGCAGCTATATCCTTTCAGAGATGACCACTGCCAGAAGAATGAGTTCATCCTTGCCTAGTTGACCAGAAGAAATGTTACCTCAAGTGAATTCTTGTTTGGAAGTTGAAAACTGAAAGGAAAGTAATATCTGATCAACAATCCTACAAGGCAAGGAAATCCTTAACCCCCTTGAAGACTTAATAGAGGTAATGGGATTCTATAAGTTCTTTGAATACTTTGTGAGTTTCCTGTTATTAATTTCCTGCTTATTATTATTATTTCCTGTTATTATTTCCTGCTTATTAATTCTGAGAGGAGGGAAATTTCTTTCACAATATGTTATTGTTTCATAGTTTAAGTATCTGTCACAGTTATGAATCTTTTGCATTTTAAGTATACCATGTAGATGAGTGTTGATCAGTTAATTAATTGATTTCACCTTATTATAAGAAATCCTAGTGAGTCTTGTCCATGTCCTTTGTTTAACTCTTTGCTAAGAGCATGAGAACATGCTTGCAATTATTTGAAATAATAGTTGACATGTTTTGCTTCAGAAACTTGGCCAGTTCCCTGAGTAACAACAGTCAACCTAGAGAAAAGGATAAACTATTCTTCCTCGTGGAATTCTCAAGACCAAAGCACCCCACATCTGGAAGGTTGCTCTGTCTTAGAGGGTCACATATCAAACAAAAATACTAGGTAGAATACCATCTTTGTTCCCGGACTATTTAAACCTATAATAGAAGAGAAACTTTGGAATCTCCCGTAGGAAGGGATGTCTTTCCTAGGACCTTCCCACTCTGGCATCCTGTATGACTGACTCAGGACTCCTCAGCTAACTCAGGTGTGGGTGCTTCTGTGGAGTGGTGCTGTTGTATGTTGTTGTTTGTTTCCTCTATTATCTTTATTGTTCCCTATAGACTCAGTGACTAGAGACTGTGCCAAAGGGGATTATCAGTTGAACTAAAGAAAATCTGCCCAATCAGTATACTTAAAAGGAGCCAAAGTAGAGGTGATTTTTCTCCCCCTCCTACTCCCTTGTACCATATAAGAGAGACATCAGAGAGGAACTTCAGGGTTCTAGATAATGAAGGTGAAACAGTTTTTGGTGATGGTGCAGAATCTGGTGGGATTACTCTTCTGAGAAAACTAACGTTTTTCATCCTTTCTTTCAAAGTATTGTCACAGGGTGATGTCTTGACTTGCAAATGATTTGGATTTAAATGAGGCAGACTTGCACAAAGTTGTCAGATACTCTCTCTTCCAGAGTCATTGAAGTCCAGTGAAAAGACAAAAGTCAGGATGACTGTGATGGCCCGGGATGCAATGGGTGATTTTGGTATCTTCTATGTCTGACCAAGTTCTAGGTGTTCCTCAGGGCCTGTTTGAGCCTCCTTCATGGCCACTGGAACAAATTGTTCTCAATCACCCATTCCATTGGGGGAAGTCTTCATGTGCCTGCAGTAGACATTTCCCCAGCTAAGTTTGAGGCCTATCTATTACCCTCAGCCTGATTTATCCTATCTGCTTAGATGGTTTTACTGGAATGCAGCTGCTGTGCATGTTAACTTTTTGGAGCCATGCTTGAGAATTGGGTGAAATCTATCAAAGGTAGATGTCCAGTCCTGAAAAGGGCTCAGCAAGCCCTCACACCAGAGGTGCTAGGCCCTGAACACCTCATATACACAAATGACTAGCACAGAGTAGAGATATATGAAAGAATAAAACATTTGTAAAGCACTTACTATGTGTAGAAAACTGTGCTAAGTGCTGGAGATACAAACAAAAAAAGCAAGACAGTTTCTGCTTTTAAAGAGTTCACTTTCTAATAAATAAAGGTCATGGAAGTTAAGGAGTTTGGACTATTAAGCTTAAGGCATTATAAGTATAGAAATGGTAATATTTAAGTGATCCAGAATGAAAGCATGGGATGGGGTAAAGACTGAGTTAAGTACCAAAGTATCTGGGGGAAAAAAGAAAGGTAAGGATCTAGAGGCTGGACTACAATAAGTGCCTAGAAAGAGTTGAATAGACATATGGAATCCATTTAAAGAAGAGTTTGCTGAGTAATGATAGGAGAGGAAAGAGCTGGTAATGGCAATATGGAGTAAGGAGAATACTGGGCTCTCCTCCTGGTCCAGTGTTTTAGATTATAGGCATGAGAAAAGAAGCAGCTAGCACTGGAAAGGGTGACAAGGAATAAATGAGTCTCCAGAAGTAAGCCAGGCTTCTGGAAATGGTAGAAGATAGAATGAGTGTAAAAGAAAGAAGAATTAAGTATCCTCTTGATGAGGGTGAAAAAAGTAGAAAAGATGGAATGAGTGTAAGAGAAAGAAGAATTGAGAAGCCTCTTGATAACAGCAAAACAAGAAAGTATAAAAGTTGGCTTGAAATTTAGCAAAAAAGCCTAAAATCTCAGTATCTGGTTCCATCAGTTCCTGGCAAATAGAGGGAGAAGAAATGGAAGCAGTGTCAGATTTTATATTCATGGGATCAAAGATCAGTGTACATGGTGACTGCAGCCATGAAATTAAATGATGCTTGCTCCTTAGAAGGAGAACTATAGCAGATCTGGACAGCACATTAAAAACCAGAGCTATCATCTTGCCAAGAATGATCCATATAGTCAAAGCAATGGTTTTTTCCAGTTGCAATGGTGGGCTATGAGAGTTAGACTATTAAAAAAACTGAGTACCACAGAATCAACATTTTTGAATTGTAATGTTGGAGAGGATTTTTGAGAGTCTCTTGAACAGCAAGGAGATCAAATAAATCAATCCTTTAAAAAATTAAATAAGCAGTCATCCATCAGAAGGCCAAATATTGAAGTTGAAACTTAAATACTTTGACCACGTAATGAGAAGATGATACTATTGGAAAAGATCCTGATATTGGGAAAGATTGAAGGCAAAAGGAGAAGGGGACCAAAGATGATGAAATAAAGCAATAGTGTTGTAGAAGCAATGAACATGAGCTTGGGAGGCAGTGGAAGATATTATGGTTCATGGGGTCATGAAAAGCCGGAGTCAGGCACAAATGAATAACCAAAAAATATACAACAGGCCCTTTGTATCAAGATCTAATTATTTACCTGAGATCAGTTCATGTAAGATCTCTATCTGATCTTTTGATAGTTTGGATATTTTATATTTTTTAATATATTCTCCTATTTGTTTTGCATTCTCAGATTTATTAGCATATAACTGCACAAAATGTTCTCATTTTTAAAAATTTCTTCTAGTTTTGCTGTAATTTCACTTTGTTCACTTGTTCTATTGATTTGATCCTTGACCCTTCTTTTTAATCAGATCAGTAAGGGCTTATGAATTTTGTTGGTCTTTTCAAAGAACCAACTTTTAGTTTCACTTATCATTTCTATGAGGTTATTTCTTTCTTTACAGTTTAAATATTTCCCCTCTATTTTTAAATACCTATTCTTGTGCTTATTTTAGGTTTATTTATTCATTTTCTATTTTTTGAAAAAAAGCATATTCAATTCATTAACCTTCTCTTGTTATTTTTTGTATGATTGTCCAGGTGTGTTTTTTCCCCTTGAGGACTTTTTTAGCTGCATTCCAGAAATTTTGGTGTGAAATTTTTTTCTTTGTTAAAATTTTTTTACATAGTTATTATTTCCATAATTTGTTCTTTGATGCATTAGTTATTTAAGATTCCATTATTAAGTCTCCATTTGGGTCTGCTTCTTTTGTTTGTAGTTCCTGAACCAATTTCTATTCTTATTGCATACGATCTATAAAGGATATATTGACTATTTCTGCTTTTTAACATTTGTTTGCAATATCTTTGTGCCCTCATACATGATCATTTTTAAAAAGTTCCTTGTAATGCAAAAAATAAATTCTTTTGCTATCCCATTTAGAAGATGCCATAAAACTTTTAATTGTACCTTCTCCAGAAATTTTTTTAGTTCTATATTCTTCTTTTTTTGACTTATTTTTTCTGTTAGGCTTATCAAAACTGATGGAAGAATGTTGAAGTCTCCCGTCATTACTATGTTACTCTCTATATGTACTTGAAGCTCAGATAATATTTCTGGGTGATATGGAATGAACTGGGTGATAAGGAATTTGGAATATATAAGTTTATTACTATATTAGTTTATTTACTTTTAGTATAATATGATTTCCATATTTATCCCTTTTTATTTTCTGAATGTTTGTTTTTATTTTGTCTTATGGCATGATGGTAAAACCTTCTTTTTCTGGATTCACTTGATACATGGCAAACTTCCCCTCTTTCTCTCAATTTTATTTTGCATACTTGTTGTTTTTAAGTATGTTTTCTACAAGTAACATATAGTATTTTGTTTCTTAATCTGTTACTTTTTTTCATTTTGCTGGATTGCTTAATCTATTTAAAGTTATGAGTTTCAATTATATTTTCTTTTATTTTATAAAACTAGGATTTTTTCAGGTTATGATTTTCCTCTTTCTTTTCCTGTAAATGCAGTATTGTATTCCTTTTGTTACTTTAATTTTTTTTAAGGTAATCTTGTTACCATTGACTCTGTTCCCTTCCCCTCAATCCCATCTTTTCATTTGATGCCTCTTTTCATTTAGGGTTTTCTTTATTTAGTTCCTCTCTTCTGTTTTTACTTGATTATATATTTCTTTGCGCTCTTTCCCCATTTTATTCAGATAGTTTTCTTTCTTTTCCACCTTTTCAGTTAGCTCTGTTCATTAAGGGTTTTGGGTTTTTTTGCTTACTAATTTACTTATTTTTAATAATATATCCCCTCCCAATTACATTTCAAGACAATTTTTAGCATTCATTTTTATAAGATTTTCAATTCAAAGTTTTTCTCTTCCTCACTCTTCTTCCCTTTTCTGAAAATGTTAGGTAATTTGATATAGGTTATATATATGCTATCATGTAAAATATATTTCCATATTAGTCACAGTTGTGAAGAAGAAACAGATCAAAAGAAAAAGACAATGAAAAAGAACAAAGTAAGTGAAAAATATGCTTTGATCTGAATTCAGAGTTCATCAGTTTTTTTATCTAGACTCTGAACAAGCATTTTTCTTTGAGTCCTTTGTACTTGTTCTCAGTAACTGTATTGCTAAGAAGAGCTAAGTCATTTATAGTTGATCAAATAACACAATGTTGTTGGCACTGTGTACAATATTTTCCCAGTTCTGTTAATTTTTCTTTTTAATAATTCATATGTGTCTTTCCAGGTTTTTATAATCTGCCTGTTCATTTCTTGTTGCACAATAGTATTTCATTAAATTCATATGCCATGGCTTGTCCAGCCATTCCCCAATTGATAGGCATCTCCTCAGTTTCCAATTCTTTGCCATCACACAAAAAAGAGCTGTTATAAATATTTTATATGTAGATTCTTTTCTCTTTTTTATGATTTCTTTGGGATACAAACCTAGTACAAACCTGGTATTGCTGGATCAGAGGGTATATACAGTTTGGTTGCTCTTTGGCATTAGATTTTTAAAATTTTGTTTTATTGCATCCTTTTTCAAAAAGGATTTCTTTTACTCTCTTCATTATCCATCTTTTTCTGTTTTGTCTAGACTCTCATTCATGATTCCTATACTCATTTGGTCTCTCTTTTCTCCGTATTCTTCATATAGTCTAAGCTTTCATATCTATTCTAGGCTCTGCCCTCTAGGCACTTTCTGCCACTGGCTTATAGGACTTACCCTTTTCCTTATGCCTCACTTTCAGAACAATGTTTATTATTTCAGATATTGGAGAAGCCACTACACCATAGTGTGGCACCTCCTTCCCCATTACCATTAATCTATACCCTCTCTTGTTTCTCTCTATCCCTCTCCCTCCTTCCCTCCCTCTCTCCCTCCTTCTTCCCCCTCTTACACACACACACTTTCAGTTATACTTTATCTGTGTGTTTCTCTCCCTCTTCCTTCACATTTATATCATTCTCTCTATGTATTCATATATATGTATATATATATATTTGCCTAGAAATCTCCTCCCTCTTATAATTTCTCTTACACTTTTTTTCTCTCTTCCTTTCTTCCTCTTTCTCTCTGTCTTTTTTCCTCTCCCCTCTCTACATCTATATTAATCTCTCTCTATTTTTTCTCTCTATATATTTGTCTAGAAATCTCCTCCCTCTGTCCATGCTCTGTTCACTTCTCCAGTTGCCAGTTGCCCCCAGAGATTCCAATTCCCCACAATCCCTGGACAAGCAGATTTTGTAGGCATCAGAGCTCATTCAGTGTAAGGTCTTCATATCCCTTCATTCATAGGAGCATTATCAGCGCAACTCCTTTCCCACCTCTAAAGTAAAACCTTTTTCCTTTTTTGTCCTTTTCCATCATTTCCTCTACCTTCTCAATCACTCCTCTACAGACCTCTTTCCAAGAGCACAGAGATTGATAGCTTTTGATTTTACCCCAGTGCATTTCTCATTTCTTTCTAATCTCTTGTTCCCCTTTCAGAATAGATTTAAAACTGGTTAAAGGAGCACTTTGTGAATTAGTTTTGGTGACATTCAGGAATACCATCTACAATTTGTCTCCCTTCTCTTGGGTCCTTAGAGTATGTAGTAATAAAAATTTGGCAGGCATCAAAACTTGCCCAACTTCTCTTTATTAGTTTCTGGATTCTACCTCCTAGCAGAGGAATGAGAAAGACTCAATACTGATGCAACATACCCCTCCACTTTCTATTCAAAAGCTCTTTACACTTTTACTTTGTTTTATATATATATATATATATATATATATATATATATTTAAAAGTTACCTTACTGATTCAACGAATTTTATTACTATTAAGGGGGTGATGGTGTAAATTGATGAATTATACAAATGAGGGAGTGTGAGTGATCAAAGGAAGTTTCCCAAACTTGGGAAATGGAAGCTTAGAGTAGAGATGATAGGGATATTAATTATTATTATTATTAATTGTGAACAAATTCCAAACCATACTTTTAGATGACGAGTGGCTTTGGAGAGGGCAAGCTTTAAGGAGTGGAAAATAGACCACATATAATCAGGGTGAGTAATGAAGGAGACTAAGCTATTGGGAAAGCCCAGTTATTCAAATTATGCATTGGTGATTAAATGACACAGCCCATGGCAGGGTGAGTGACCAGAATGATAGCACCACCTCGTGGCCAAAATTATGCTATTCCCCTTAGTGGTTGATTAATTAATTCATTAATATTGAGTCAGGTGGCTGTTCTCTATAGATCATAAAAAGCATGAGAATGAGTCAAGAGTTGGTGGACATATCTTTGACAACTTTTGATATGCACTCACCACCCATACACCCTCTGTCATTGTTACTTTCACAGCACTAAACATGTTCTGGTAATGGATTCATTGTACCATCTCAATAAGTAGAGGAATGCTGGGTCATGTTTACATAACTACTTATCTCCTCTGAGTCAACCACCTCCAAGTAGAAATTCTATTGAAAATAGCCTGATTGAAAGACAATTTATTTATTGGTAGTTCCAATGGATGGTCAGAGTGTGCTGGGTTAATATTCCCAATAATATTCCCTTAATATTCCCAATATCACAGAGAATTTGGAAATCACATTATTCTAGTCTTTAGTGGTTTGTTGTTTAGTGGTTCTCCCTCCTCAAAATGACTGCAGAGACTAATCATCCATAATGAGTCAGTGCTATCTATCATAATATGATGCAATGAAAAGAGCACTAAATCAGGAGAAAATGGAGGGGAAAGATCCTGGGTTACAGTGGCCAAAACATACTTCAACTAACTCGAGTAATGCTATGAGAAAAGCCTTTTTAGGTTGAATAATTTCAACAATCTTCACTATTTCCTCCTTTGGCTCTTTTCCCAGCATAGCTGCTGTGTGTAAACCTAATATTTATGATTGTCTGAGTTTTGTATTCTAGAAGGAGGATTTGTATTAAATAGGCTGGTGATAGGAGCAATCCTAAAGAGAGTTGTACATTTTTAGTGAAACTGGGGAAATGGTAATGAGACTGCCTGGAAAGTATCTTTTTAATAATTCATGCCAAGTTGAATAATGAAGACATTCTTCATGATTTACTTCTACTATGTTCATGAATCTGTAAATTCCTTTAGACAAAAATAAATATTAATTGTGGACTGGAATTGACTGTACATGCTGGCTGGCCTATAGGGAAGGAAGTGAGGAAATGCTTATATTGAAGAAAAAAAGAGAAAAAAGGTAAAGATCATTAATCCAGGGAAAGAGACTTTTGATGAAAAATCTCTCCCTTTTGCAGTGTTCGAGTAGTGATATTAGAAAATTAACCCAAGCAAATGGCTGCAGGGAACCTTATTTCTTAGGGATTATTTTGTCAAGGCAGTACCTGATTTTGCCACACATAGAAAGAGAACCCAAAAACTGAGATTCAGTTTTCATACCCCAAATTTTGGGCTCCAAAGAAAGGCAGATAGGTAATATAGTAAATAGAGACCTAGACCTGAAAGCAGGAAGATCTGAGTTCAAATCCAACTTCTGACATTTTCTAGCTGTGTGAACTTGGACAACTCATTGAGCTTCCTTTTGCCTCAGTTTCCTCATTTGAAAAAATGGCACCCACCTTTCATGTGATAGCAAGGATCTAATGAGTTGATATTTGTAAAGTGTCTGGAACATAGTAGGGGCTTTATAAATGAAAGTTTTTATTTTTTAAAAAAAAAGACAAAAAATTGTCTAGAACAATGCACTTTATTGTTTTTAGCTAAATTACTCAGATTAGCAAAGCACTGGCATGCAATTTTTTTTTTTTTTTTTTGGCTGGGGCAATAGGGGTTAAGTGACTTGCCCAGAATCACACGGCTAGGAAGTGTTAAGTGTCTAAAGGTCACATTTGAACTCAGGTCCTCCTGATTTCAGGGCTGGTGCTCTAACTACTGTACCACCTAGCTGCCCTTCTGGCATGCAGATTAATAAAGTTCCTCCTTCCTCTCACTGCTGCCTACTATTTACAACTATTTTCTCACAATCAGATACTATATCCAATCAGCATCCAGGCTGGATAATTTCTTTCAACCTAGGACTAGTTCCTGCTACTTACAGAATGATGAAAATGGATGCAGTGGAACTTGTAATTTCACTTTCCCGCACAAAACATCTTCATGGGGGACAACTAGGTGTTGCAATGGATAGAGCACCAGCCCTGAAATCAGAAGAACCTGAGTTCAAATGTGACCTCAGACACTTAACACTTCCTAGCTGTGTGACCCTGGGCAAGTCAATTAATCCCAATTGTCTCAGAAAAAAGAAATCATTATGGATAGGATTCATGCCTTTGATATTCTATCCATTCTTCTTAGTTCTGAGGATAGCCTCAGAGGTTAGATGAGGTAAAGTAGAACCCAGTGCTTTCAGCCTATTGAACTGGTTTATTCAACAATTTTTTCCACAGAATCAGGGAAAAGAGAAGGATAACCTTTCAGCTGTTTGCAGGAAAGGACCACCTTTTTCCTTTTTTTAGTGGATGTGTATTCACAATAAGGGAACTGATCACCATCAAGTAGCCGACAAGTTGTCATATCCATATTTTTTGTGCTCTGATGACAACTATTTGTAGAATTCTTGCATGGGATTTTCTTATTTTCACACAACTTGAGTATATTATCCCAGGAGTCATGGATGAAGTAGTGTTCTTTCTTGCATGGACTCGAAGAAACCATGATGTTTCTGTTCCTAACCAAGATATTGCAGTACACATCTGGAGGCAGAGGGATCTCTAGTTCGTCAACATACTTTTCTAAGAACCTTCTTTTTTTATAGGACCACTTGTCAGACCTTGACACTCTGTTGTTGACATGCTGTTCAGGCTGCTCAGCTAGGAGCTCCTTGGCTATGGAGAGAGGATCTTCTGCTGTCCCCTGGTGGAACAATAGCAGCAGCAGAGAGTGAAATCCTAGAAGAGTCAGGATCATATCTCCTGTTAGAAGGAAGAAAAGACATACAGGGTCATACATGCTCATCAATAACCTCATGATAGGAGACATTCCTTAAACAACCCACCAGTAACAGCAGGTAATACTTATGTAATTATTTAATGCTTTACATATGGTTTACAATACATTATCTCATTTAATCCTTACTCACAATAACTCTAGAAAGTAGGTGCTATTATTATCCCCATTTTACAGAGGAAGAAATTGTGAATGAGAAAGCTTAATCGATTTGCCCAGAGTCGGTTACCTGGTAAATATCTGACCCAAGATTCAAATTCAGGCCTTCCTGACTCTCAATTCTAACTAGTAGGTGCCCTAGCTACTTCAAGGTTACTTAGGGCCCAACTAGCCTAAGTATGCAATTAATATTTAATACTTGAACTCCTTAAGACAGTCTAAAATAGGATGAATAACCTAAATGAGAAAGATTTCCCTTCCAAAGAATAACTTCTTCAATTTGTGATCTTTAGCACTTTCATCTTTTTCTCTTGTAAACCTTGTCCTACTCTCCACCTTATGGACCTGAATGTATGGTCAATTCAAGGCCAGAATTAATATTTAGTATCTGAAGGAATTTATGTACACAAGTGAGGACATTTTAATGTGCTTTTTCACAAAAGTTTAGAATCAAGTTGAAGGATACATTTTAAAATCTCACATGGTTAAAATATATAGCTAATAAGCTAAAAGCTTACACACACACACACACACACACACACACATACAATTTATATAATAAGCCATCTCAGTTGAAATTTGTCCAATTCTACTGTCATTAATTCAGTCTCTGTGATATGGCTACATGGTGACATTGATAGAAGCCTGGGGATGCTTTTGGAAGGCAAAACTCCCAAAAGCTTGTCTGAATCAAACAGATTTGCTCAGATAATGAGTCACACAATGTAGCAATGCAAGAACCCTCTGTAGGGCACAATGTCCTATAATTTTAAGGGCAACATTGTGCATTGTATGGTTTTGCTGTACAAAACTGGGTACCAATTATCTACTACCCTAGAATCTGTTTGATGGCCTGAGATCAGACGAGCTCAATTATTTTGTGGGTTTGTACTTTTATTTTCCTTCCCTGTTATTTTTTCCTGTTTTGTCTTTTTACGACTACCATATCTCTAATCTCAATTTCTCTCTTTAATTTTCTGAGATTTTCCTTCTAGAAAGAGTTAAATGGATATTCAGTTACAAAAGAATAAATTTCATCTTTGCTTCTGCCCCAGTGCCATCTTACCTTAGAGTCTGAGTGCTGTGGTACCTGCAGAAAATTGACAATATCCTGTGCTGTGTCAGAGAGAAGCAATGGGATCTATTAATATTAACCTAGTGGGAGGGGGAGGAGCTGAGAATTGAGAAGGGAGATGAAAGAAATGAGCTCAAATTGAGGGAAGCTAAAGGAAAACAACTCTTTCCTGCTTAAAAAATATTATATTCTAAGCATAGATTCAACAAATCCAAAGAAAAGAAATTACTATATACAAAACTATCAGTTTTTATTATTTACCAATTTTTAAAAAATAACGTACATATGAACTTTCAAAATCATAATACATATCCCAGAACTATAGCTTAAAACTAGCTCTGAGTTTCCACAGACCAAATTCAACTTTGGGAACATCACAAAAATAATTTTGTCTTGTGTCCAAACCTAAGCTTTCTTCTAGAAACATCTGAATTTATGTAATTTTCTTCCCACATATGACATTATAATATAGATAATCTCTTTCTCTCTACAAAGGAAGTTTAAGTAGTTCTCAGTTCCCAAGCAAGCACTCAGGCTAACATCATTTTGAAGCATGGACAGGTTTTATTTATCCTGACTACAAATTCAAAACACCAAGGCCTAACCACTAAGAATATAGTCAAGAAAACATTCTCCCTTCTTAGTGAATCAGTATTTTCCCCTAGAGACTCTCCTAGGGTGGAAGGCCTTACCATGAAAGGCACACACACATACACACACATGTATATATGTATGAATGTTACATATGTTTCCGGGTGTATGTGTGTGTGTATGAAAAGTGGGTTTTGGACAGATATTCAAGTGGCTAATGAGTTGGGCTTAGAAGGGCAATAGTGAGCTGGTTTATCTTTGTATCTTGTTAGGTGGTCTTTCTCTTATGTGATCCAGAATTGGGCCTCTATCTTACTTCCCAGACACAGCTGTAAACTATTATGCTACAAATATCCTCACATAGCCTCTTGCTCCCCTTTATAGATTGTCTTCTTTCATTAAAATGTAAACTCCTTAAAGGCAAGGATGGTCCTGCTTCTTTTTATTTCCACATCTAGCACTTAGCACGGTGCCTGGTGTATAATAAAACCTCAATAAATGTTATATCTATTAATATAGTTACTATCTTCTTGATGAGGAGGAGGAGACAAAGCCTTAGCCTGGCTTTCTTCAGAAGGATCTGTAGGGGACAGCGAGGTGGCTCGCTGGATAGAGCACCAGTCTTGAAATCAGGAGACCTGAGTTCAAATCTGCCCTCAGACACTTAACATTCCCTAGCTGTGTGACCCTGGGCAAATCACTTAACCTCAATTGTCTCAGAAGGGAAAAAAGTGATGGCAAAAATGTGGAAAATGCAGATGTAGCTTGAAAAAAAGAAAAAGGTGCTGCAGAAGGATCTTTAGGAAGTCATTTGCACAGAGCAGGACAAAGATGGCTACCAAAGTGAGATAGCATATTCAAATTTAAAATTTTTCATTTCTCTAATTATAATTAATTTTAAGTATTTATGTGGTTATTTTGATAATTTGTGTTTATTTCTAGAAGTATCTAAATTTTTTTTACAACTTAGCTAATGCAAAATGGTTATTATTCTTGTAAATTTGTTCAGTTTTTTATTCTTTAAGAATATTAGAGTCAGAGCACCAGCCCTGAAGTCAGGAAGACTGAGTTCAAATTTGGTCTCAGACACTTAAAACTTCCTAGCTGGGTGACCCTGGGCAAGTCACTTAACCTCAATTGCCTCAGCCAAAAAAAAAAAAAAAGAAAAGAAAAAAAGAATATTAGAATCCATTAGAAATATTGATGGGAAGATTTTTCTGTGTTTCCTTATTTTGGGATATTGGGGGGCTTTGCTATGCAAAAGCTTGTTATGATCACTATAACTTTTTTTTTTGCCTTGAAACTCTTTTTATTCATGCCTTCTATTTTTATCTCTTACTTCCAGATATATGCCCTACCCCTGCCATTGCATTTTTCCTTGTACCTAAGGAAAAAAGATAAGCAAAACTAGCACAGCAAATTTGTCTGATGGTATTTACAACATTCCCTACATATACTCTACTTCTCTACTATAGTTGAGGCACATTCTCATCTCTTTTCTAACATCACAGTTACTCAGTGTTCTAGTTCATTTTAGGATTACTATTACTATAATAACTATTGCCATCTCATTCTCACATTGTTCAATGGCATGAATCAATTATTCAGATAGAAATAGTCCTAAGATAAGTCAATATCCTGCTAATTTCTTCTGTATTTAATGATCTATGTACTATGATAGAAATCAATTTTTAAAAAATCCTGCATTTTGTATTGGAACAAAAATATTAGGATATAAACTCATCTTCTATAGGCTCCCTGAAAACATCTTCAGAACAATTCTAGTAACAGGCAGGATGATGGAGATAATATATATGTATCTCATCCTATTCCCACAGGATTTTTGTTTTTTTCTGATAGTTCTTTCTATTTTTTATTATTTTTATTTCAAATAGCTTAGATATTATGAATATTTTGCATAAAATATCTATCAAAAACATTATTCATAAATTTCCATGTGTCTGTATTATATTAGGTAAATGATTTATTTGCCTTTTCTCAATCTTGCTACTTTTGAACATTTCTACAGCATTTGATACTAATGTTTCCTCTTGGATAGTTTCTCCTTTCTGAGTTGTCATGATAATGCTCACTCTTGGTTTTTTTCTTCAATGACAATTTTTCAGTAATCTTTGCTTATTCATCATCCATGTCACATCTGTGAGTGCTTCCCAAGATCCTATCCTGAGTCTTGTTCTGCTCTTTTTCTACACTCTCTTACTCAGGAACCTCTTCAACTCCCATGAATTTTATTATAATTGCTATGCAGATGACTCTCAATTCTATTTATATCCAACTTGAGTTTTTGTCCTATACTCCAGTCATCCATTTCAATATCTATTGGATATTTTTAACAGGATGTCCTGTAAGCTTCTTAAACTCATGATGTTTAAAAAATGAAGTAGTTTTCTGTCAAAACCCAAGCTTCTTCTGAATTTTCAAGAGTACCATTGTTCTTCTAGCCAAGTGGGTTTACAATCTTAGAGTCAAGCTCAACTCCTTGCTCTTCCTTTTCCGTATATCTAATCAATTATCAATCATTATTCCCTCTATAATATCTCTCACATAATCCTTTTTTCTACCCACATTTCCACCATTCTATTTTATCACCTCTCACCTGATCTCTTATGTTAACTTCCTGATTTGTCATTCAGCCTCAAGCTTTTGCCTTCTTTAATTCATCATCCAAATGTCTGCCAAAAATTATATTCTTTAAACACAGGTCTCTCTATGGCACTTTTTTGCTCAATAAACTCCAGTGGTTCTTGATTGCCCCTAGAAACAAAAACAAGTGTTAAATGTTCAGCATTTAAAGCCCTTCACAACATAGCTTAGATCTACATTCCCAGCACTATATATCACTATATTTCTTCTCTTCTATTTTCCAGCCAAATTGGACTTCTTGCTTTTCCTCTTGAATGACATTCCATTTCCTTCTTTCTCCTTTTTGCATGAATTAATTTCCATACTTAAAACACACTCTCTCTTCAAAATCATTTCTTAGAATTTCTAGTTAAGCTCAACACATTGCCACTTTTTACAGGTGGCATTTTCTAATTCTCATCATCCCCATTACATTCTATTTATTTAACATATAATTATGTAAGTATGTAAGTATAGATCAGGCATGTGCATGCTCTGATTCCATAGAATATAAGCTTCTTGAGATCTTGAGAGATTATTTTATTTTTGGACTCAAAACTCAGGAGACACTTAAAACAGTTTTTTCCTTACATAATAGATTGCTTGACTTTACAATATACTTAGGGAAACAAAACCTTGGTTCTACTTCTCTAGTTCTGAATTTCTTCTTTTGTAAAAATGTCTTTGCTCTAGATTGTGTCTAAGGTCCTTTCCAGCTTCCATGAATCTCTGTTACAAACACATAAAAAGTTAGGTGACAAGGCAAGAATAAAATAATACAAATTATTGGTACAAAATATTCCACACAGAAAGAGTCAAATGAATTTAATAATTATTATTATAAAAATATTAGTAAACATTTATATAGTGTTTTATGGTATATGAAGCATTTTACATATTATAGAATTTAATCCTTGTAACAATCTTATAAGATAGATACTCTTTAAAATTTATTTTATACTTGAGGAAACTGATACTAAGAGGAGCAGCTAGGTGGCGCAGTGGATAGAGCACCAGCCCTGAAGTCAGGAGGAACTGAGTTCAAATTTGACTCAGACACTCCTAGCTGTGTGACCTTGGGCAAGTCACTTAACCCCAATTGCCTCAGCAAAAAACAAAACAAGAAAGAAATTGATACTGAGAAAGATTAAGGGATTTGCCCAAAGACACACAGACAATAAATGTCAGAGTCAAGATTCAAACTTTAATTCATTGTAAATATTTAGCTGCCTTTTTTGAAGACAATAAAATTCTATAGCACTTCAGAAGAAAGAAAAATCCTTGTGGGATAGGATAGTCAAGGGAAACTCCATGGAACTGCCAAGAATTGAAGTGAGTAAGGATAAGTAGTATTTGGCTAGGTAGGGAGGAAGGCATTCTAGATTAGGAACAGCAAGAGGAAAGATGAAGAGATGACTTCCTTATCTATAAAATCATATTTCTAGGCTAGATGATGTGTAAGTGGCTTTCTAGCTAGAGCTATAACTACAGTATGTTTTTTCCTAGCTAGGGGAAAAAACGTAAGGTGGTTCAGTCATGTAGTGAGAGGAATCTTTACTCAGGGTTGGTAGGAAGAGGAAGAGAGAAAAATGGACAAAAATGGAAGGTCACATAACAATGGGTGCTGGATTGGGGATGAGGAAGGATTGGAAGTGCATAGGGATATGATTCATCATGGGGAGGAAGAACACCATCCTGAATATTGATGCCCTGGAACAAAACCTCATTTGACCCATTTTAGTTTAGTTTCTATGAGATAATATTTGTAAATTACTTAGTACAGTATCTGACATGTGGTAGGCATTTCATAAGTACTTTTTCCTTTTCCCCTTCTGCTTCCAAGTCTGTTTTTTGATTATATCAGTCTAGGAATTAGCATGGAATGTTCAAGGAATTGAACAGACCCATTTGAGTGGAGCAGACGTTCCATATGAGGGAATACATTGGTTGGGAATAAGTTTTATAGAGTAGGAGCTGATTGTGAAGCAGTCATTTATTAGGCACCAACTATATGCTAGCCACTGAGTTAGGAAATAGGGATACAGAAAAAGAAAAAAGACAATCTCTGCTCTCAAGGAATTCATAATCTAATGGATGAGACAATGTGCAAATGAATATATACAAACAAGGCATATATGGGAGAAATAGGAAATAATTCATAAAAGGAAGACACTAAAATTAAGAAGGATCAGGAAAGGTTTCCTGTAAAATATGGGATTTTAGCTGGGACTTGAAAAAATCTGTGGAATCCAGGAGATGAAGATGAGGAAGGAGAATATTCCAGGCTTGAAGGATAGCCTAGAGAAGAGAAATGGAGCATGTTGTTTGGAGAACATAAAAAAAAAAAAAGGGTCAGTGTTACTAGATCAAAGAATATAGGAATATAGAGCAGAAGAATCCTGGAAGAATAAAGAACTGTTAGGTTAGGGAGGGCTTTGGATGTCAATAAAGAAATTAAGTTTTGATCCTGAAGTTACATAATAGGGATTTGATGAAATTTAATGAGTGTGTGTGTGTTGCAGGGGGAGGTGATATGGTCAGATCTGTGTTTAAGAAAAATCAGTTTGGTAGATGAATGGAGAATGGACTGGAGTGAGTAGAGACTTGTGGCAGGCAGACTAGCAGACTACTGCAATAGTCTAGGCATGAGATGAGAGTCTTCACAAGGGTGATAGCCATATCCCTGGAGATAAAAAGGCATATCTGAGAGATGTTGCAAAGATGAAGTTCACAAGCTTTGGCAACAGACTAGATATGGGGAGTTAGAGAAAGTGAGCAGCTAAGAATGACATTCAGATTGAAAACCTGAAGGATATAGCAGGATTGACAATAATAGAGGTTGAGCTATCTAGGTGGCACAATATATAAAGCATTGGGCCTGGTGTCATGAAAGCCTGAAACTCAAATCCAGCTTAAGGCATTTACTAACTATATAATCCTAGGTTTGCCTCAGTTTTCTCAACTATAAAATGGGAATAATGTCATCTACCTTCCAGATTGTTGTGAGGATCAAATGAAATGATATTTCTAAAGCTCTTAGCACAGGGCCTAACACATAGTAAGTACTTAATAAATACTTCTTTCCTTTTTTCTTTCCAAGTTTGGAAGAAGGAAAGTTATAGGGGAAAAAATAATGGATTCAGTTTTGGATGCATTGAGTTTCTAGTTCAAGATATCTGAAAGGTATTTATAATAATGACTTTGTGTATATATAATTAAATTTTATATCAATGATGTACAATTTATGTATGTATGTGTGTATATATTTTTGTCTCCTCCCATTTAGAATGTAATCTCATCAAGAATAGTGAAAGTTTCTTTTTTGTACTTGAACCCTTCAGTACCTAATTTGAGCTGTCCAAAAATGGAATTAATTATTTTCAGAAATATTGAGTTCCTTGTTATTGGAGATCTTCAGGTGAAGGCTGGATGATCACTTGTAAGATATATAGTGTTCAAGATTTTTGCTTTGGGGTAAAATTGCTTCTGATGACCTCTGAGAATGCTCTGTAATACCATGATGGCAACTTGGGGTTGAATTTAAGAAATAACCTTCCTAACAAGGAATTCAAAACAGTTTTTGTGAAATAATGAATGTCTTTTTACTGAAGGTATTCAAATAGGGAGTGGATGACAAATGACATAGAATTGTCATTTGAGGATCCTGTTTGATTTATCTGATTCCACAGAAATCCAATCATGGATTCATAACACTTATAAAGAGGATTCTGAGAAGTAAACATCATCCATATCTACCACAGATTTTAGGGAAGTCTAGAAAAGGATGATATAAGGAAACAACAATGCAGGAAAAGGACACAGGAAAAAAATTTAGAGATAGAAGGAACAAAGAGGAATTAATAGGAAGAAGTATGTAAGAGAGGCTAAGAAGAGTTAATTAAGGTAGTTAAAAGTTTTTTTTTAATTTAGCAAATCCCTAATCAAATATTCTGAAATGAGTGATGCTCAAATGTCTAGAATGAGTGGGTGAAAGAGATTAGTACATGTTCCAAATTAATGACCTGCTAGTACAGCTTGAGCTCTCTGGAAAAATGAACTAATAGACAAAATCTCAAGATGTCCTTAGTGTCCCCACATTCTCCTAACCTCACAATTCTTCCCTTTGACCTCTTCTCAGATCTGGTTGCGAGATATGCCTAGGGTCCATAGTGGATCAACAGCAAAAGAGCCATTTGTATGATAATATTTGGGAAGGCAGGGGAACATCACATACACACAAAACTTATCAGATCAACTTAATTAAGCTCAAAGAGCTTAAATCTTGAGAATCTGAGTCCTGGTGATTTAACCAAGAGGTCTGGGTTCATGTTCCTTAATCCTTTTCATTAATATAACAAGTTGTACTTTTCAAAAATTTATACACATGATCTCACTGATCTTTAAGATAGCTCTGAGAGGTAGGTTGTGTACAGATTGCATCTCTACATGAGAGCAGAAAAAGTTGGGGCACAAAAATTTATGCAAATAGTTTAAAGTCATATTTCCACTTAATGGCGTACTGAGAACTAGACGATAGGCCTTCAACACTTTTATCCAAGACTTTTTGCTACTAACTGTTGTTTCATCTTAAATAGACTTCTGTTGATTATTTTTCTTTATGATTTCTGGAACTTGGTTGTTATATATAACATATGAAAGGAGATAAGGAAAAGATATTAAAAAAATTCACTTGGAGAACAAAAAGTCAAGAATATCAAAGGAAATAATAGGAAAAATGTAAAGGAAGGAGGCTTAGCAGTATAGATCTTAAACTATATAATAAGGCAGTAATGTTCAAAATAGTAACCTTTTATCTGACAAGTATAAAGACTTAAGATTTTGAGATAAGCATTCATAATTTGGCAAAAATTGTGGGGGGACTGCCTGTCATTTGGGGAATGGCTGAACAAGTTGTAGTATATGCTATAAGAAATGTTGAACTCTATGATCTTAGAAAATCATTTATAAACTTGCATAAAATAATGAAGAACAAAATGCATAGAACCAAGATAGTGTTATATACAATAAGATCAACATTGTTTTAAGAACAACTTTGAGCAAATGTCATTTTAACTATTAAAAATGTCCAAATTAATTACAAAAAATATATGAAGGAAGACACTAGCTGCATCCAGAGAAAGAACTGATAAATAGAACTATGTATAGAATAATTTTACCCATAGAGACACACATATATTTGTATATAATGGCAGCCATCTCTGGGATGGGGCAGGGGAAAGGAAAAAATTTACATGAATAACTTTGTTATATATTTAAAAGGAATAGCAAGTTGTACATAATAGATTTGAAGCTTCATGTGCAATCAATCACCTTCTTTAAATGCTTGTTTTATTCCATAAATTAAAAAATTATATATATATATATATATATATATATGTATGTATATATATTTTACAAAAGGAAAGAAAATAGTGACGCCAACCACATATCATTGGAAAAAACATAATCTTTGGACATAAGGAACAAATGACAGCAATGATTTTATACATGCATACACATATACATATACCCATGTGTATGCATATATGTGTGTATATGTGTGTATACATATATATCTCAAGATGGTTTTTGAGGGAGGCCACTAGCAGTTGGAACAATCAGAAAAGGTCTTATGCAGAAGATGATGGCTGAAGTACATCTTAAAAGAAGTGAGGAATTCTATGAAGAGGAGGGAAAGTATATTCTACACATAGGTATTGACAATGTAAAGACATCAGATGAGAGATGGAGTGTCATAAATGAGAAACAAAGAGAAGATCAATTTGACAGAATCACAAAGTATGGAAAGAGGATAATGTCTAAATAAATTTGGAAGAAGAGGTTGGGACCAGATTGTGTAGGTTTTAAAAAGCTAGTAACTCCTGTAAAAGGTACATAAGGGACAACTAGGTGGTACAGTGGGTAGAGCACCAGCCCTAAAGTCAGCAGGACCTGAGTTCAAATCTGACCTCAGACACTTAACATTTCCTGGCTGTGTGACCTTGGGCAAGTCACTTAACCCCAACTGCCTAAGCAAAAAAAAAAAAAAATTTAAGAACTAGATAGCACAGTGGACAGACTTCTGGGCCTGGATTCAACAAGACTCTGGCCGTAGATACTTCCTAGCTGTGTGACCTTGGGCAAGTCACTTAACTGTTTGTCTCAGTTTCCTCATCTATAAAATTATTTAGAAAAGGAAATGGCAAACTATTTCCAGTATCTTTACCAAGAAAATGGGATCACAAAGAATTGGACAAGACTGAAAAAGACAGCAAAATTTCTGCAAACTCCTAAATCTCTTTCATCTTATAAGTATTCAGTTTTTTTTCTCTAGTTTAAGCATAGAGTCTTATACCCATCTCTTTTAAATTTCATCTGTCAGAAATAGTTTCTGCCTCTATATATGTTCAATCTTTGATTTACAGCAAAAGAGTTGAAAAAAAAAAGAACGTGTAAGAAATGAGTAATGGAGAGTAATAATAATGTAAGCAAAGTATAAAATATAAAGGTCCTTCAACATTACATATGACTATTATAATAATTACTAGAAAAATCAGTCCATTTATGTGGCAAGAAAGAGACAGTCGATAAACAATTGGTGATTCTTTTAAATCTTGCTGCAATACTTTAAAACAAATGAACAACTCTGGAGTTGAGGAATAGGAGATTGACATAGTTTTGTCTGTGCTTTAGGAAAATCATTTGGTGGCTAGATAGGAATATGATTTGGAGTAGGAAAAAAAAGAAATCAGAGAAGGAATATGGACTCTGGACCTAGGTTTAAATTCTACCACTAATCTGTGTAATCTTAGATAACTTACTTACCATACTCCAAGGACCTCAGTTTTCTCCAATATAAAATAAGGAAATTGAACTAGATGATCTCTGATGTTTCATCTGCCCTTCTAGGATCCTATGATATTCCAGGGCTTAGGAAATGTATCTCTGGAAGATTTATGCAAAAGCATGGACAAGAAAAATAAACAAAAAAAAATTAGAAGATTTGGAAGGGGCTGGATTTGTATAAGAGAAAGGAGTACACACAGAGATGAAATCACAGATTCATCAGTGTATCAAAATATCCTCCCTCTGGAGGTCTCAGCTTGCTAATTAATAGTTTTATCTCTAAACTGTTGAAAGTATTTCTTATTCAACAGCTACCAAGGGTTGGTTGTTTGTTTTTTCCCACTTTAACAAATAATACTCAGACACATAAAGTTTGGATATACGTATGCATAAGTATGCACATATTCATACATGTATGTGTATATATACATGTCCACACACCCTCATATATGTATGTATATACAATTTTCCCTTTATCTAATATTTATTATTCCTTTTGAGTCTGATGAGGTGCTGGTGGGATAGAACATCTAGGAATCATTTTTAAGTGGTGAACTAGAGTACAGAGCCAATTTCCACATATTATAGTAGCTGACATTTATTTTATTGGAATTTTATAATCCCTAACATGTTCACCACTCTTTTTTCAAGACCTGTTCTTCCATCACCTAGACTATTACAAGAGCTTCCTTATTGGACTCTTGACTCTCAATCTCTCCTCTCTCCATTCAATCTTCTGCACAGCCGCCAAATTGATAATCATCAAACGTAGGTCTGACCACAACTTTCTCCTGTCTAAGAGGTTTTAATAGCTCCCTTTGTTTTTAATGATAAAATCTGAACTCCTAGGCTTTTTATTTAAAGCCTACTAAGATGGGAGATCCTTGAATGAGATTCCCAGTATGAACATTAGGACTGGTCTCAAAAATTAGAATTCTAACTCATTCATTTTGGGGAAGAGAGAATTTCAGATGGTCTTGTTAGTCTGACAAAGAACTACATCTTCATTGGAGTGTCATCTTAAATTGCCTTGGCACATTAAATAAGATGTTAATTTGTCTTTCCTTAAACAACTTAAAGCAGTGAAAAATAGTGACAAAGGAAAATAAGTCAATAATGTTGAATAGGTTGAGCATCTATTATGGGCAAGGCATTGTGCAAGGCATCCTAGAAGATATTGAAAAAAGAAAAACTGCCTTTAATAGTTCTCATTTAATTACCCTGACCTCAAGAAGATAATACTCTAATGGAGGAGACAGTATGCAAACAAATATATACAAAGCAAGTTATATACATGATAAATAGAAAACAATTAACAGAAGAAAGGCACTAAAATTAAGAGGGATAGGGAAAGCCTTTTTATAAAAATTGTGGTTTTACTTGGGACTTGAAGGAAGCCAGGGAAGTTGGTAGGCAGAATTGAGAAGAGAGAAATTCCAAGCAGAAGGGACAGCCAGAGATGGCCTGGAGCTGAGAGAGAGAATATCTCGTTTGTAGAACAATCAGGAAGCCAATGAAACAGGATGGAAAAGTATCTGGAAGAGAGCAAGGTATAAGAAGATTCAGAAGGTAGGAGAGGACTAGGTTCTGAAGGACTTTGAATGCCCAAAAGCATTTTGTATTTGATCCTAAAGGTGATAGGGAGCCTCTGGAGTTTAGGAATAAGAGATTGACATAGTTGTGTCTGTGCTTTAGGAAAATCATTTGGTAGCTAGATAGGAATATGGTTTGGAGTAGGAAAAGAATTGAGGTAGGCAGGTCCATCAGGTGGTTATCCCAATAGTCCAGTCATGGAGTAATGAGGGCCTGCACTAGATTGGTGGTAATATTAGAAGAGAAAGGAGGTATATAGGAGGGATGTTTGAAGAAGTGAAATTGATAGACTTTGGCAATAGCTCAGATATAGGGGTGAGAGATGGTGAAGAATGGAGGATATTGAGCAACTTCTCTATTTGAGAAAATAATGGTGTCCTCTACAATCACAGAAAATTATTAATACCAAATGTAATGTTGACTGCCACTATCTCTTAATTATCTTAGCAATGTCAGAATTCCAAGATTGTCCTAGTATTCTTACCCTTAAAGATAGTATCAATTAGGTTGAGCTGAGCTACACTCTTAAGTCCCCATCCTAGAACTTCTTCCAACAAAGCCAACTTGATCTAAACTATAGCCCCTTCAGTTAGGATTCATGGCTTGAAGGGCAAAACAGTTAGAATGAAGTGGTTTTCCCTGTTTAGATTGTCAAGAGAAGCTGACACTTCACAACCAGCAAGGCTATCTCATACTATCTTCTCCCCAACAGCTCCTAAAACTCTAAGAACCTTTTCATGGGTCTCTTGGTTGGGAAATCCGCTTTGCTATGCACTCAGGGGACATACCCCAAGATGGCAGGTTTGCTACCCTGTTATCTCAATTAAAAACACTTTATTCCTAAATTCATGGCTTTGATTTATTTCACAACTTGACAAGAGTAATAGGGAAAATAGGAAGGAAGTAATTAGGAGAAAAGACAATGAATTCTATTTTGGATATATTTATTTTAAGATATCTATTGGATATTCAGTTTGAGATAGTTAAAAGGCAGTTGTAGATACAAGATCCAAGGTCAGAAAAGAGGCTGAGAAAAGAAAGGTAAATTTGAGAATCATTAGCATAAAGATGGTAATTAGTCCATGGGAGCTGATGAGATCATCACCACTTTTATTATTACTTTTTCTGATTTCTCCCTCCTCCCTCTTTCTATCACAAAGTAACTAAATTTTATATAGCAGTCAAGGATTTATGGATTACTTTACATCTTTATTCTCTTTTATCCTCATAACAACCTTGTGAATTAGGTGTTGTTAATAAAAACATGTTAATAGTCTTCATTTTATTTTCTCCTTAATCTCTCTTCAGTCTTTGACACTTTCTATTACCCTTTTCTTACCTTTCTGATCCCCTCTCTCAGTCTCATTTGTTTAATTTTTATCCAGGATATGCTGCTAATCATGAAGGTCCCCCATGATTTTGACTTGGAACACAACATACTATTTTGTTTGATGATCTCAGCCCTTGTGGATTCAATGATCCTCTCTAGGCAGATGATTCTCTGATCTATTTAAACTGTCAACTTCTTTCTGGATTTCTTTTCTTCCATGTCCAATTGTCTATTGAACATTTTAATCTAATTTCTTGTAGACATTTTAAACTCAACATATCTGAAACAACTCATTATTGTCTTCCCTGCCCCCACCAATTGCTCCACTCTTCTTATTTCCCCTATTACTGTTGAAGGCTCCAGTATTCTCCAGTCACCCAGGTTGAAAACCTACTTGTCATCCTCTATTCCTTATTCTCTCATTCCCTAATTTGTCAATTTGTTGCCAAGTCCTGTCAATTCTATCTTCACAACATCTCTCAAAAAAACTCCAATGTCTCCTTATTACCTCCAGGATCAAATATCAAATCCTATTTGACTTTTAAAGCCCTTCATAATCTGACCTCTTTCTATTTTTCTAGTCTTCCATGGGGTCCAAAATTGTCCAATTTACAGTAAGAGAAACTGAGGCAGAGCTCTGAACCAATGTCACCTTATGAAAGAGTCCATGGCTCCTTTTAATGAAGTGGACCTTGAATCTTCCTCACAATTTAAGATGCTCCCTTCCTCCAGGGCCTTTGTTTTATAGTGCTCAATACCCAGAAATACAGATGAAGCAAAATCTTACTGGTTGACAGACTTTGTCCTTGACCTTCCAGAAAAGTCTACACAAAATAAAGATTCCTGTTGGTTGACAAATAAATTGATGAACAGACCTTGACTGACCTATCTTGACCTTTCAGGAGGTCCTACCAACCTGATGCGGCTATGTGATGGGCTAAACATCTACATGAGCCAATAGACAAAAAGGCAGTCAGAAAGGGATCACTCATTGGCCAAATGCTCATGACTATCTCCCTATGTCAAGCAATAGAGGAATGACAAGACATAGAGGGGTAACAAAAATAGCGGGGGGACTTTCCCTGTCATTGAGTTACCTCTATTATGCTGGGCTGGATCATCCTATTAAGGAAAAATAAGTTAGTTTCCTATGATGAAGCAAGTGAACTTACAACTTGCAGTTCACAGTTCTAGGGCCTAATACACAGAATGTATAGTAACTCTCCCTATGGAATCATACCAAACTGATTAATGCTGATTGGAATAAAATGTGAGTCTAATTAATCATCTATCACATTTTTTACACCTTACTACCCTCCACATATTCTGGGATCTAATGACTCTGGTATCCTTGCTGTTACTCATATAATACATTCTATCTGCTGACTCAGTTCATTTTCATTGGCTGTCCCCCATGCTTGATATTCTTTTTTCCTCCTCCTGGCTTTCTTGGCTTTCTTCAAATCTCAACTGAAATCTCATCTTCTGCAAGAAACCTTTCTTGATCCCAGTTAATGCCAATACTTTTCCTTTATGATTATCTCTTGTTTATTCTGTATAGTCTTATTTATAAATTGCATGTTACCTCCCCCATTAGGTTGTGAGCTCCCTGAGAGCAGAATCTGTTGTTGCCTCTTTTTAAAAATTTTGTTTCTATAATATTATCTTACCCATTAGATTATGATCTCCTTGAAGGCAGAATCTGTTTTTGCCTTTTTTTATTTTGCCTCTGTAATACTGTCTTACCCATTAGATTGTGATCTTGAGAACAGGATGTTTTTGCCCTTCTTAGGGCAAAAATGGCATTTATCATCATATAGTAAGTTCTTAATGCTTAATGATTTTGATTTTTACCTATGAGGAAACTGAGGCTGAGAAAAGTGAAATGACTTGCCTAGGGTCACATAGTTAGAAAGTTTCTGAGTCAGGAACTGAAGTTTTCCCAATTCTGTCTTAGACTTGCAAGTGAATTGAATTTAAATGAGGTAGAGCTTTTCAAAGTCAACAACCTCACTCTCTCCTCCAACATCATCTGAGTCCAGAGGCAAGACATAGATCAGGACTACAGGAAATGACCCCAAATGCAGTGGAAGACCTTGGGCTTTTTGTGCTTCATACTGAAGTCATTCCCAGGTCTCAGTTTGTAAGAGAGAACATCCATTCAGTGATTGCCTCTAAGAAATGAGACAAAAGATGGCCTGGTTTGCCTATTCAAAAAAAAAAATCAAACTGAGAGGGGAAGACTCTAAGGGTTTCTGGGTACAACAGTTACTATTTATACTCACTCTGAGCCAAACAAAGACCAAATGAGGCTTGGACTGGGACCTATTATTGGCCAGTCACTGAGAGCCAGAGTGATTTAGGTTTAAAGCATCCCAGTAAGCTTTATCAAAAGCCTGGTTTTCTAGAGCTCTATTTCTAGAAATCGTAAATAAAACTATACAGGGCAAAAGAGTTAGTTGTACCATCTAGCAGCCTCAGGAAGCTTGAGATGGAAGGGGAAGTGGTGGTGGGGGGCAGTAATGTGTGCACAAGTAAATACAAAACGTATGCAATATGATTTCAAAAGTAAGAAAGTACTAATAACAGAGTGTGGGAGAAGGAGATAAGGAGGCATTATATAGGAAGTGGCATCTGAATTATACTTTGAAGGAAGCTAGGGTGTCTACTAGACAGATGTTTAACATCTGCCTAGTAGACACCCTAGCTTCCTTCAAAGTATTTTAGATATTGGAACCTACTTGTATAAAATTGTGGAAGCAGGGTTGTAATGTCATGTATGGAGATCAGTTAGTTTAGAAGTAGTTAAATTGTAAGAAAGTAAACAAAGGAGACTAATGTAAAAGGAAGGAAATAAGCATTTATCATGGGTTTACCATATGCCAAGCGTCATGCTAAGCCCATTACACATATTACAAGAAAAAAAAAGAAAGACTGTCCTCAAAGAACTTATTTTCTAATAGGAAAGACAAAATGAAAAAGGAGCTAGAAAAGGTGTATATGGAGGTGAGATAGGGCATGGCTTTAAAGTGTAAAGAAAGTCAGGAGTAGAAGGAAAGCAGGCCTCCTAAAATAGAGGTTTCTGGAATAAATCACCAGTGGAAGAAAGGGTGTGTGTGTTTCTTGGTAAAAGATATTTCATGGTGGGGGGGGAGGGGGAGAGGGTAATGACCACTTGTTCTAGATGTTAAGGGAAGTTCCCATGAGCCAGCAATAGAGAAGGCAAGTATTTGAAGTCCAGAGAAAGTCAGGAACAAGACTGGAAAGGGAGAAGAAGCCTTTCTTCATTCTTTCTTCTCCCTAAATGTACTCCCCATCTCCACTTTTCTGCTTAGGTGCCAACATCCTCATGCTATCTCTACTCTCCTCTCACTTCTTTGTGACAACCCAATATCAATCTAAACATAGATCTAATGACTTCATTCCTGATAAATGATTAGTAAGGTTTAATTAAGGCTTAATTTATCTAATGGTTTTTTCATTTAGCAGGAAGCAAAGATGAACCAAAAGAATAAAATTATAATAGCAGAATTTCAAATAGTGTCTTGAAGATCATTGAAGCCCTTCCCTGATAACACAGAGGTAATCATCTATTATACTCACTCAACTCATAAGATATAAGTATGTATTTGGTATACCTACAGGTAAAGACTTCTTGCCTCCAGCATTCCTAAAAACAATCACAGCTCATCATTCAGTGAAGTAAATTATTTTATTGAGGGGGAAAAAGCAAATAGAGTGCAGTCAGAGTACTGTAGAGCTTTTTGCTCTGCAAGGAACATTACTGGTCCCCGGCTTCTATACTCAAGAGATCCCTCCCCTCATTTCCATCATGGTCATTCTAAAGATCAGTGAAGATAATTCATAACTGGAGATGGAAAACAAGAAGTCCCAAGCAAAGGAGCTGGTCTAAAAATCCTCCACAATTCCATGTAAGTATACAGGCCCTAATTCATCACAGTTGAAGAGGATAGACTCAAATATGGTGTGAGAGTTGTACTTGCATCCTGGGAACTTTGTTCCTTCAATGAGTTTACAGTTTGTCAGCTCGAACTTCACCTGGCTCTGGTGGCAGTCCATTCTTGAGAGGTATTTGCATGTAGTAAGGGTAGTGAAGTTTTTGCAGATACTAACGAGGGTGTCTATCTTCTCATGAATGAATGTGTGCTTCTGCTTGCAGGTGTTTTTGGGATTCCGGATTTTTCTCAACAGCATCATGGCATTACAGTATCTGAACAAGTGGTGAGACTTAGGATAATCTATATGTTTCTCCTCGAATGTCTTTTCAATTGACCAGTCATCATCATTCAGATCTCTACTCAGGCCCAGCATCAGAAGGAAAGCAAGCACCAATAACAGCAGCAGGGGAAAAATCCCATTCACACTTTTTGCTTTCTCTCCTGTGGGAGAAGGAGAGGTGAAAGAAGAATTCAGAGGAAAACTAGAGACTTTCTAACTCCATCTCTTTTTCATGGTTTTCTAAAACCTAGAGTATCTTCCCTCCCTCCCGAATGCTATTTTGAATTCTTTCCATCCTTCAAAGCCTAAGGTTTGTGGCTTTGAGACATGAGACATGTAGGTCATGTCTCACCTCATCCATGAATTAATGAGTCATTAGTTTTTTTTTTTCTTTTTTTACAATCCTTCTGTGCTTAGACTCTTTGGAACTGGGCCTGGAATCAAGAAGATTTGAGTTCAAATCCAGCCTTGGATACTTAGCAGCTGTGTGATCTTGGGGGGCAAGTCACTTAAAACCACCTATAATTATCATAGTATTTTTGCCAAGAAACCCCCCAAGTGGGGTCATAAAGAGTCAGACACACCAAAAATAACTGAACAACAAACAATAGGAATAATTCTCTCCTGTGTGTCAGTCTTGTTAGATTGAAATGTTCTTGACTGACTTCAAGAATAAATTTTATACTTTTTCACAATGTCTGGAATTTTTCTGAGCAGAGAGTGGATACTTGTTTAACATTTTTCCCTTGAAATACTAAAGCTAGAAAAAAAAAGTTATAACTCCCTCATATTTACAGATGAAAGAAGAGAGAGAGAAAACAATTTGCTCAGAATCACACAGCAAGTTAATACCAGAATCAGGACTGTTACCCATTTCTCCAAATTTCAATTGATTGTTCCTTCCTCTGAGCCATAAAAACCTCTTTCAGGCACTATTTCCCTTCCCATGTATTTTGATCATTAATCACTTCCATGTATATAATATACATCCTTCTCATTCTACAATGCCCCCCTCCTCCCTTCTTCCATTCCATTCTTCTTTTCTCTGAGTCCTGTCATGTCTTAAGTCAGGATTATTTCTCCTCACCTATTTTATTTGCTGTAGTTCTTGCTGACACTAGATCCATCTGGTCATGGGTTTGAGAAGCTCTTTATGTTTCTTGGTTCTCCAGAAATGGATTTGAAGAAACCCTCTTAGGTTTGGGAGGGCAGAAAGAAAGGGAGGGACCTAGATGAGAGGTGTGTTAGGATATTATTGGAGGGGAAAGAGAGTTATAGTAAGAGGAAAGGTGGAGCTAGGCATGTTATGAGCTGGTCATTGTTAAACAGAGGAGGAGAAAAATCATCCCAAATTTGGATATATGGCTTATATAATAAAGGAAAGGTTGAATAGACACCTAAGTAAATAAGTTGTGATGGAAAAACCAGTAAAACCCCTTTTAAATATTGATATTGGAAAACAGGACTAGATGTTATTTGTAGACTATTAATAACACATTATATAGCAAAGTTTGCAAAGAGCATTCCTTACAATAATCCTATGACAGGTAATATTAATATTATTATTCCCATTTTACATATGAAGAAATTAAGGCTCTGAGATATTATTTGCCTATGAATACTTTTCAATTATCAGAAGTGTCATTAATTCCTTCTTCTTAGAATTTCATGGAATGTTCTGGAGAATATGATTTCTCCCTAATATTTTAAGTCTAAATTAATAACTAACAATACTGTATGGAGGTTTTTCAATGTTGTAAAAATATTGAGCCCCAGTTAATAGATGTTATATGTTAAATGTCAGCATTAGGTGTCAGCATCAAATTCCAAGGATCCTACTGAAGAAAAAAAAAATCCTATCTTCTTTAATATTCCAATGATTCACAAAAGTTAGCTCTTAAAATAAATACCCAGAGGAAAAAAAAGCAAGATAAATAAAAAGACATTCCTTTCTGTACAACCTCTGGCCCCAGATTTAGCTCCCTCCAGGTGGTATCAAGGCCAGGACAGACAGTAAACCTACAAGAACATCAAGCTGCAGAGAGCATTGGGAATGAATGGACACCAGAAAACCACTTAGTGAGACCTGTGAGAAACTGAGTTGTGGCCTTAGTTTTCAGAAGATATTATTCTCAAAATGAGATTACTTTTATTTATTTGGAGGTGGGGAGAAAAAGGATGAACCTAATCTTCAATATTATTTTAAATTACTCTGCAATCACCCTTGTTAGAAATATTCCAGCAAGGGCTTCCCAGCAAACAGCTTATACTCTTCTGCCCTCTGCTGAATAAGAAAGTAAATCTCTTGAGAGGTGTCTAGGAGAGGCTTACAGCAGGATAGAGAAAGGGGAAGATGCATTAAGAATAGAGAACAAGACCATGCCTTTACCTAAAAATCAAAGAAACAAGGAAGAGAAAGCCTATATAATAAAATTACACAACCATCAATTGAAAGATTACTGCTCTAATTTCAAAAGGATTTTGCACTATTTTCCTTTAAATAAATGTCCCTTTATCTACAGTGAATAGTGGTACATCACAGATAGGTACTTAGTAAATATTTGTTGATTGAATGAATGATGCGCTTGACAAGGAATGTATTATCTATTTCTCTACCTATCTGTCTAAGCAAAGAACTTCCTCTATGTTTATCTGTGCTTTCCAGGACTTCTGGAGTACTGTGTAAGATGCTACATTCAAGTTCTTAGCAAGAGAGAAGACTATTTCTTTCTGAGTTGCTCTAGCTGTGTTTAATTTTAACCAGTCTTATTCTTGGATCACAACTTTGCCATGCAGATTTCAAAGCAAAAATCTAGTGGCCAGTAATCTTCAGGATACTAAAATCAGATTATTTATTCCTGCTGTCCTTTTATGGCACCTCTTCCCTGTAACACCAAATGTTTCTGAGATTATTTCTTTCAGTCATTGGTTATCTTCCTTCCACCTTGACATTTTACTGGATTTCACCCATACACATATATAAAGGGAGTGGATAAAGAGAACATACTATTTTCTCCTGGTCTTTGAGTCCTCCCAAGAAAGGAACCAAATAGTGTCAGCTTAATAGCTTATACATAATAGTGAGAAATCTAATATTGGTGAAAGAAAGGAAGAAAGGAAGAAGGAAGGAAAAAAAGGAGGGAGGGAAGGAGGAAGGGAGAGAGGGAAGGAGGGAGGGAAGGGAAAGAACTATGATATCAGGAAATTGAATTCAAAATTAAAGGAAACAAGGAAGAGAGAAAATTCAGTTTAACTTAGACATTGAGCACCTATTATGTAAGCTGAAGAGACTTCAGATAGATTGTGTGTGTGTGTGTGTGTGTGTGTGTGTGTGGACAGAGAGAGAGTCATTTACTTTAAGAAGTTTATAACCTTCTTTTGGGGGAAAAGATAATATGCTCAAATAAATGTGATGCCAAATATAATGTAATGAGGATTAAATTTTCAAACAAAATATTTCAGCTGAGATGATGAAAAGACATAGCACCTGAAAAAAGAGAAAAATTGATGTGCTCTAGTGAAAAGAAAGAGAATTGAAGCAATAATGGCAAGAATATTGGGCTGGAGTGAGCCCCACTCTGCTATTTACTACCCATGTTTCTCTGAGCAATTCACTTAACTTCTCTGGGCCTCAGTTTCCTCATATGTAAAATAAGGAGGCTGGACTCAAAGCTCTCTAGGACCCAGCTTCTTAAATTGTGGTTTGTGACTCCGTATGAGGTCTCATAACTAAATGTAGGGATAGTGAAATGATGGTTTCTTATTAGTAAATGTTCGGTTTGTATGTCCCTTTAGTATCTCTATATACCAGGGTCACATAAAAATTTCTCGGGTAAAAAGGGATCTCAAATTGTACATGGCAACAACAATACTATATGATGATCAATTCTGAACGACATGGTTCTCTTCAACAATGAGATGTTTCAAACCAGTTCCAGTTGTTCAGTGATGAAGAAAGCCATATACACCCAGAGAGAGGGATATGGGATCTGAGTCTGGATCACAACATAGCATTTTCATACTCTCTATTGATGTTTGCTTACATTATGTTTTCCTTCTCAGGTTTTTTTTTCCTGTACAGCAAGATAACTGTATAAATATGTATACACATATTCAATCTGTCAAATATTTTAACATAATTAACATGTATTAGAATTCCTGCCATCTAGGGGAGGTAGGAGGGAAAAATTTGTAACAGAAAGCTTTGCAAGGGTCAATGTTGAAAAATTACCTATGCATATGTTTTGCAAATAAAAAGCTTTAATTAAAAAAAAAGAAAAGGGATCTCAAGTGGAAAAAGTTTAAGAATCCTTGTTCTATGATACCTTCCAACTCTAATCCTGTAGTATTAATTTAGGTATGTCATCTGTCCATCATATAACCAGGCATTAATTCCTCATCTGCAAAAGGAGGGTATTGGATTAAACTATTTAAAGTGTCTTTAAAGGCTTAATATTACATAATTCTGTAACTGCCTTTAAGACAGACATCTGTGGTCAGGGCATTCAGGCACTGGCTAGATAGGTTCCTGGAAAAGGTAGTTTGAAGAATGACACTGTTGAAGATGTTATCTTCTACGCACACTGAGAAAGAGACTCTGGGACTCACAAGACTGGTACTTGGGACCAAGTCAGAGATTTTAAACTGAGTGTTGAACCTGAAGTGGTTGGAATAACAGCAGCAGTGAAATCCTTGTCTGTTAAGTGTTTCTCAAAAGTCCTGAACTAGCCAAAATAGGAAACCTGAGTCACTATGTGGGAGTAAATTTTGAGGGGCCTAAAATTTTGTGATATGGTTAGAGAAAGCACTAGGTTTGAATAAAATAAAATATTAGAGTTTGACTTACTTATTTCATTTACCTTCTTTATAACTTTGAACAAGGTACTTAATGACTCTGAGACTCATCTATTTCCTCTGAAAAATGGGAGAATTGTTTATCTGATCTCTGAGGTCTTTCCAACTGTAAAATCCCATATCACCTAAAAAGGGAAGCTCTCAAATGCTACCTATGAGTAGTATTTCATGTTATGATTTAGAGCTTTGTAACCTTGTATATTTGAATTCATGCATGCAAACAAGAACTAGGGTCATTGTACAAATTTATTTAGAGAATGCTATTGCCAATAAAGGGAACAGGGAGATTATAATGAATCTATAAAGACCAATTATTTCAGAAGAAGACAAGAGGCAAAAGTTAAACTGAGAATCTCATTCAAAATTGTTTTAAGTATCTACAATTCAGACTGTTTGCCATTTATTGGAGGCTTTCCCTCCCTCCGTCCTAGCCATTTAATCGTAACACATGGCTTAGGCCTGTTGCTCTGAATTTACAAGAAATTTATTCATTCTTGAGGAATGTCACAACTCATTCTTTCTTTGGGTCATGTCTACACCAAGCATTTCCCTTAAGACATCAGAAAATAATGTGTCTCAATCAAGACCAAAAAATAAGCCTTCAGTTCTCATGAAAGCATTCTGGCTAATAAAACACATGCAACCTAAACCTTCAAACCTCTTGGTATAAGATTCTTTCCTCATTAGTGAAAATACCTGCATCAAAGGAGGGGCACACTTGATGGGAGTAGAAGAGAAGAGAAATATGGTCTTCTCAATCTCTTCAGATTTCTTTGGCTCTGAACTTGGAGACAGAAGATCCACAATACTAATCTCTTTTCAGGTTGCTTAAGAGAAAGAATGATCCTGGCAAGAAGATAATCTAAAAGGAACTGGCAGTCTCTATCATATGCCTATCCACAGCTTGTTACACTAGGGAATTAAAGGAAGTTCCTTTTGAGGCAAGATCTAAGACTCTTTTGCTTGGCCTGAGATATTTTGCTCCCAATGAAAGAGTGACTTCAATTTGTATTATCTAGCATATATTATCTTATATATTCTTTCTTTAATTTCTATTATGATAGTGATATGGATAAATGAATTTATTTGTTCTTTACTTGTGTGTTAATTTATTTACTATTTATTTATGTATATTAATTGTGGAACTAGTATGAAGGGAACTGTCAAAATATTATTGTTTCTCAGAAATAAGGCCTAGCAAGCAAGCTATATATGTTTGACATAACAATAATCCTTTGTATTCATAATAATATCCTCTGGCAAAGTGTATAGCTTGGACCAGCACTTGGGCCAATTCACTGAAGGATATGGTTCTCTTTATTTCCCAGGACTGTTTATTACATGTTCACAATCCCTGTTCCTTGATGGGTACTTATGGTACTGTACCCCTGTTCCCATTACAAAACTCTGGTTCTGTGCCCCTCAGAGTGGCCACAAGCCCCCTAAACTTGATACAATGACTGTTCCCACAGGATCAAGGAACATCTGCATTGTCCCCAGAAATACTACTATGAGAACTATTTCTAGATCTAAGAATGACTGTGTTGTGGGCCAATCCCTTTCAAGTATATAAGTATCCCTAGTATCAACAAGATTAAGCAATCTCTCTCTTAGGATGCCATTTTCCTCAGTGTGAAATTAATTAAACTTTTGTTTGTATCTTGATTCTCCTGTTTTTAACCTGCTCTGATTCAGCTCCAGATACCCACAGGTTAAAAGTACAGTTGACAGATACAAAGTTTGGAGACCCCATTTTTATGCTAATAGTCACCAGGAGTTTAACTTTAATGCCAATATTATATCCTCAAGATTAATAATATTTAAGGGAAATGATAAATATGATTATAGCCCAGAATCCTCTGTCTCTGAAGAGAACAGAATAGCTAGCTTCTGAGTCCAACCTTCTGCTTTCCTTTCTGACAAGAACCCTCATCTCCCTTGGAGAAAGGGAAGAGAGGAAAAGATGCTAGGATTTGTATTCTTTCCTCTCTCTGAGCCACATATATGACATCACTTGTCACACATAGCATAGCATAACGTTATATCTATGTGTGTGTGTGCAGATGTGTATGTGTATATATACACGTGTGTATCAATCATCTCACCCATTAGAATGTATCCTCCTAGAAGTCATGGACTGATTTTACTTTTTATTTGTATTCCTAACACTTAACCCAGTTTCTAAATCACAAGTACTTAATAAATGTCTGTTGATTACTATAAAACAGTCTAACTACAAAAGCATTCTTTATCTGAACTATTTTTATTAATGTTCATAAAAGGTTTTAATCAAGTGACTTACTATAATTACTTCTAGAATGAATGGAGTGAGAATTCAATGAAAACCTGGTTTCTCAAAGAAACAAACTTCCACTGTCTGCCTCTTGCTTTTTTTTTTTTCTGATTCTTTTCCCTTTCTCAGCACCCAGAAAAGAGATAGTACATATGGTTCTCATAACAGTTTTTCCTCTAATGCATCTTCGGATGATTCAACTTGTAGTTGAAACAATTGTATATGTATAAATTACAAAAGAACAATATATGGGTCTGGAAATTTCTTGGAATCAAAAACCAGAACAATTTAAAAGAAATCACATCTTTGGCAAAAAAATTTGCAGACTGTACTAAAGGCAATGATTAAGATTAATAAGAAGGGCTCTTGCAGCTTTATTCATATTAATAAAAATGAAGTCAGTGGTTTATTATATATACATGTAAATGTAAATATGTATATATATAAAGACAGACACACAAAGAAGAGTAAGAGAGTTTATAGTCACAAAGCACTTTCAGATACATTGTGTCATTTCACCTTCATAACAACTGTAGGTAGGCTATAGATAGTACAAGTATTCCTATTTTACAGCTAAAGAAATTGAAAGCATGCCACAAGAAGTTGAGTTAATAATAGTTGATCTTTTCACTAAGAGATTCCCTTAAAACAATCCTGTGAATTGTGTAATGAATGAATGAAATGTTATTTTCCCCATTTTACAGAAAAGAAAGAACAAAGCCACAGAACTGGTAAATGTTTGAACCAGGATTTTAACTTGGATCTCCTACTTTCAAGTCTTGAGTTTTTACCACTCACTATACTACCTCTTTGATTAGAGGTAAACACAGAATAACCTGGTCTTTCAAAATAAACATGCTTCTTGGCTCCTATATTAACAATAGAACACTGGAGAAGCCATTATGGCAATTTCTATTTCTCTACATGGCAATTAATTTCCACTTAGGTATTTATTCCTTGTCATTTGAGTAAACTACCACAAGCTAGAAAATTACTCTAAGATATGGGGAGAAGAATTTTATAAACTGCCTAAGTATCAGGTGCTTTATAAATATCTCATTTATCCTCACAAGGACTTCACTTCTACTAAATATGATTAAATTGAGTCAAAGTTCAGCAGTTGCCTGCATTCAATTATGCTTTTACTGTAATTCTAGAAACATAACGCCACTAATAGGTGTTACATATACAATACATATTGTATATGTAACTTACATATATGTCTATGTTATACATATACCTTCAGGGTTCTAGAGATAAACCTGAGGAATAATACATCTATCACTGTAGTGCCTGAGCCCCAACCAGTGGGTTCCCCATTCACAATCATCCAGTATACTGTTTTTTAGCAAAGGCATTTACTAAGATGATAGAGAACTTTTGGAATAAAACATTCCTCTCCAAATCCTGAAATGTACTCCTACACACACACACACACGTGCGCGCGCATGCGTGCGCGCCACTCATAGGAAAAGCGATATTAAATTTAAATATGCTGATAGTAAGGCACACATATAGAGAACATGTGTGGCAAAGGAGTAACTTGATACTGGAAGTCCTTTCATGAAGTCCTCACAAAATTCACCTTCATTGTTGCTTTCTGCTCAGTTCTGAGTGTCTGTGCCTTTCTAGAGTCCCCAGCTAGCACATAACTCCCCTAGGAGAGGTCATTCTATCGGCATATCTCTCTACTCCACTGCTTCTACTGCTGTCGACTACTACCAATTTGGTGGGTACTTCATTTGGCTCCAATGAATACTGCTACGAATGCTGTAGCTATCTCCTGTCTTTTAAACTTACAGTGTCACTTTCTAGATAATGTCTTTTGAGTTATCTAGTATCAAAAAGAACAAAAACAGAGAGACAAAGATAACCATGTGCTCATAGTCACCAAGGCTGGGTGGATGACAGAGCATCCACCTTCTCACACACCTCTGGGAAGGTAGCTCAAAACTGTACTAACTTATTGCAACAAAGAAAAGAGGACTAGAGATTTCCTTTTATAAACCCTTTGATTCTAGAAAGTACTGACTCTTCAACACTTGTAACACTCATCTTTCTGGTTTGGTAGCTAATTATCTCATGGTAACAATTCCTCAGTCTCACATGATTGGAAATAATCAATCATAGTTTCATGTGATGGACATAGCCCAGATAGGGAATATCTATTTATAACTATAACTTGTATAAATTCTAGCCTTAATCTCTGAAGGTCATGAATGTTGTTCTCCAGTACCATAAGGAGTTTGGGAATATGTTCTCTTGCTATCAGTTGAACTCCAATAGTTATGTTCCTCTCTCTTACAATCCAGTGACTAGCACTTCAATTACATTTAACAACTTAGCAACATATTCGATTTTACAAAAGAATATTTATTTGGAAGATATAGCAAAAAAAAAACCCAAAAAAACAAATCCAAACATTGAAACATTCTCAAAATCCTCAGGTTTTGTTTGGAGAGGAAAGAAGATATAGAATCATGATTTAACTCAGTTTCTATATAACATTAGTCCCACTTCAAGTCCAAAGTCTTTCCAGGCTGGTATTCTAGCAGCCTTACTGGGGCTTGCCTATTGAACTGGTTAAAGTATCTGGTCTACACCCTTAGGCTCTAAGATTCCCATATGGCTTAAGTTCCCAAGTTGGGAAACCCCCTCTCTGAACCTAGAATTGAAAATGATTAACAAAATAAGATTAAAATGTTACATTTACTTATCAAGTCTACAAAGCCTAAAGCAACCACATGGTGCCACTGACCATGAATGAATGAATCCTTTCCTAGATTAGAATATAGATAAGTGAGTGTACTGAGTCAGGTAGTTTTTATAGATGCAGACTGTTCTAACTATGCAGCTAGTGAAAAAAGACTGTTTCCAACTCCATAATAGACTAGTACACACTGTCCATGCACATGTTAACTCCTGTCTCCCAGGAGCAAGTCCCTAGTGTGTCCTATGTGGTTGATACCATCTTAGATGGCCTGGGCATAAAACATCCAGTTACATAACCTACCAGGAAATACAAATCTGAGCATGTTTCATGCCTCTATTACCTTATTAAAGGCTAGCTCCATATTTTCTATCAGGTATTAACTAAATGTATGTTAAAGTGAATGAATATTAATGTAACATTAACTTAACATGATAATATAATTCAAAACAAGATTTTTTAAAATTGTATGTGTTTAATCTGTATTGGATTGCTTGCTGTCTCTGGGGACCCCAAACTGGAAGTGAAAATAGACAGTGGTCCAATAGGACCAGAGTCCTGTTGGTGGTATCATATTATGTTTATGAAATTATAGTAAAAGCATAATTGAATGTAAGCAACTGCCAAACTTTGACTCAGTTAATCATATCTAATAGAAATCAAACTATCTTGTGGGATTCTTATGAAAATAACTGAGATATTTGTAAAGCATCTGACAGACACTTTATAAAATTTTTCTTTCCATTGAATAGTAGTAATTTTCTAGTTTGTGGCAGCTTACTCAAATAGCAAAGGGAAAGGGAGGTCAGAGGAAAAAAATTTGGCACACAGGGTCTTGCAAGAATGGATGTTAGAGAGCACCAGCCCTGAAGTCAGGAGGATCTGAGTTCAAATCTGGTCTCAGACACTTAACATTCCCTAGCTTTGTGACCCTGGGCAAGCCACTCAACCTCAATTGCCTCAGCAAAAAGCAAAAAAAAAAAAAAAAAAAATGGATGTTAGAAAATATCTGCATGTATTTAGAAAGGTTAGGTGCTTCTGAGAAAAAAAAGAAACTGTCAAGTTCTATTCTAATGCTATTTGCATTTTTGAAAATAATTTATGAATATTCAAGATCAGTAAGGTACCTTACCCAGTAAGATTCGATTCTTAGTCTCAGATTAGTCTAATCCTTTTTTATGTTCCAAGCTATGTATATCACAATCACCTAACTTTTTTAAGCCTTTTTGAAATTCATATTTTCCCAAAATTTAGCTGAAACACCGGGTTTTTTCCATCAAGTCTATCAATACCTTTTTCAACTGTATCATCTACTGTTTAGGGTAAAAAATCTGATCTATTATTATTTCTTCTACATTTTAGAAAGCACTTAAATGTCTTCTCCCTGCATTTTTGACCTGCTCGTTGAACACTCAGAATTCCCACACAGGGAAATGTTTATTATTTTACAATCTGGAGCACAAATATACAACCTATGTTTGCAGCATAATGATCCTTTGACTTGTCTTTCCTCCAACAAAAGTCATCATTTCCTTCCCTGAAAGTATCTCTTTCTCTGACTTTTTTTTGCTCTCTTTTGAAGTTCAAGATCAGATGATTTTAATGTGTATCCAATACCATATTTGATTTATGAAACATGTACATTGGCAACTGTTGCTACATTAGACAGTTTTGTCTTTTATAGAATAAACTGCTTTTATAGAGCTCATAGGCTTTTTATTAGAACAAAACATTTTAAAACTCATTCAAACAGAAAATCACACATTTCAAGACAAAATTATGAGTAAATTCTTCAGAAACTAAATAATTTTTGAAGGTACAGAAAAGTCCCAAAGATGGGGGCAGGGTATAAAAATGAGTATTTTAGTACTCATCAGACTCCTCATGCCAAGACCACTTCTCTCTTTTTACTATTGGAAGACACCCTGTTTTCCAGAGTTAAGGCCCAGGAAGCAAGCTGTACTCTGAGCTTGGCATAACAACAATCCTTTGAGCTCACCCTCTGGATGAATTCAGTTGTAGCAAAATCCTAGAATTGTTTCACACCAGTACTAGTTGATCCCTGAACTCAAGTAAGTACCTGTAGGACCCATGCTCTGGTCATGAAGCCATAAATTTAATTATGAATTAAATTTAGCTCATTGCTAGTGTTATCCTTCATTGTTAGGACTACAATTCACTGCATAACCATTTTAGTTTTAATAAACTTATTTAACAATCCTCAATAGCTTATTAAAGATTAAAACTTCACTAAGATTTTGGGGACATCTTGTACTTAATAAAGATGCAAGGCTAAAGGATTTCTAAGTCCAGAATGTGGGGCTACATCCTTATCATTCTCACCAGAACCTTAACTACTTTTGAGGAACATCAGAGATGAATAAATACATATCAACTTTTTGTTGCTTTTGCGTGAAACTATTTCTGATGAGACAGATTTCTGATAGTCTAGCCACAAACTATTTCAGAGCTTGCCACATATCAAAGTAAACATGTGAAAACATTCACCAACAGGTACAGCACAAAACTAAAAAAAACAAAAAAAAAATGGTGGTAGGAATGAGAAATTACAAGTGTCCTGGAATTTTCCAAAAAAAGTATGATTACCACACTGATTGTAGTAGTATTTTGCCTCCAATTCTAGGTAGAAAGTCTTAGGTTTCATTTCAACTTCTTGATCTTTCCAGTTGAATGCTCCCAAAGTATGGATGGTAACTTGAGCTGTGAATCCTAGACTAGCAGAAGTATGGTACATATATGTAGGGATACGGTGATAAGAAATAAGTATATACTTGAGGCATTGAGTCAACCACCCTGGCATTTTTCAAAGTATGTTCCTTGTATCATTCCTGAGTTTGAATGTTTCACTTTGAATCATTTAGTACTTAATTATTGGTTTCCCTAACAATCACAAAATGTCTGTGCCCAAATAAATTCCAGAGATTGAATTTAATACAGAAAAAAAATCTGTCTAGTATAACCTGTCATGATGCCCACCAATCAAATCTCCCTAAGTTATCACCAACATAATTCCCATTAATGCCTAGTTTCTGCCACACTATTTTTTTCAGTTTTCCTGGCAATTTTTGTCAAATAGTGAGTTCTTATTACACAAGCTGAAGTCTTTGGGTTCATCAAACACTTTGTTCTTCTAATATGCTTATAGTATCATTCTTTATGCCTAAATCATGAATGCTTTTTAACCTTATTTTGGGATAGGATATTAGGTGTGGGTCAATGCCTAATTTCTGCCATAATAATTTCCAATTTTCCCAGCAATTTTTGTCAAATAGAGAGTTCTTATGCCAGAAGCTGGGGTCTTTGGGTTTATCAAATACTAGATTCCTGTAGTCATTGACTATTGCGTCCTGTGGATCTAACCTATTTCATTGATTCATTACTCTCTCTATTTTTTAACCAGTATCAAATGGTTTTGATGACTGCTGCTTGATAATACAGTTTTAGATCTGGTACACCTAGGCCACCTTCCTTTGCATTTTTTTCATTAATTCCCTTGAAATTTTTGGCCTTTTGTTATTATTTGTTCCAGCTCTATAATTTCTTGGTAATTTAACTGGCATGGCACTGAATAAATAGGTTAATTTAGGAGAATTATTATTTTTATTATATTAGCTCAGTATTCTTCCAATTGTTTAGATCTAACTTTATTTGTATGAAAAATGTTTGGTAATTGTATTCATATAGTTTCTGGCTTTGTCTTGGCAGGTAGACACCCAAATATTTTACATTGTCTATAGGGATTTTAAATGGGATTACTCTTTCTATCTCTTGCTGCTGGACTTTATTGGCAACATATAGAAATGCCAATGATTTATACGGGTTTATTTTATATCCTCTTAATTGTTTCAAGTAGTAGTTGATTCTCTAAGTATACCATCATATCACCTGCAAAGAGTGACATAAATTATCTCTTCTTGATCTATTTCCAGAAGTTTTTTTTCTGAGATATTTGACTTCTTTCATTCTTTTGCTTTTTTAATTGTTTCTTGATGTTTTATGAATCATTAGTTTTCACTTACTCAATTCTAATTTTTAAGGAATTAATTTCTTCAGTGAGATTTTGTACCTCTTTTTCCATTAGACCAATTCTACTACTTAAGGAGTTATTTTCTTCAGTAATTAAAAAAATATATATTTTTTCTATTTCACCAATTCTGCTTTTTAAAGAGTTCTCTTCAATGGATTTCTGTGCCTCTTTTTCCAAGCTGTTGATTTTTTTTTCATAATTTCCTTGCATTACTTTCATTTCTATTCCCAAATTTTCTTCTGCCTCTCTTATTTGATTTTTAAAATACCTTTTGAAGTTTTCCACGACCTAGATCAATTCACATTCTGTTTTGTGGTTTTGTATGTAGCTGCTTTGATTTTGATGTTTCCTTCCAAGTTTCTGTTCTTATCTTCCCTATCACCATAGTGACTGTCTCTGGTCAGATTGTTCTTTTCTTATTTACCTTTTTTTCCAGCCTCTTTCTTAACTTTCAACTTTATGTTTCAACTCTCCTCCTGGAGATAACACTGTCCCAAGCATTAGGTTTTTCATGTTGTTGTTATCAGAGCTAGTTCTGGAGACCTATGAGTTTTCAGTTCTTTCAAGTTGGTATGATTTAAGGACAGGTGTGGTTACTTTTTTCCTGGCTTGTGCTCTGGTCTCTAAGTGACCACAAGCATTCTTTTCTACTCTAGAACTGTGACAAGAAAACTCTTTCCTGTTAGGATTCCCTCAATGCCCTGGGACTGCAACTCAGAACTATGTATGGACAATAGAACAGAATTCCGAACCCAGTGCCAGAGAAGAGAACTCTGTAATCTTCTTCTGACCAATTTCTTGGTCCCCTTACCATCTGTGAGCTGTGATCTCCAAAAGCCTCTACCATCACCTCTAGAAATGCTGCTGGCTTGCCAAGACAGACAGAGCCTGCATTGCACTGTGTTCCACTCTCACTCCAGGAGACAAACCTTTCCTGCTGATGTTCTAAGTTTTGGCCTGAAAAAATGTTTCACCCCATCCTTTTGTTTGTTCTGCTTCTCCAGAATTCATTTTAAGTCATTATTTTAAAATTGTTTGGAAGGGGATTGGGAGAGTACAGGTAAGTCCCTACTTTTACTTTACCATCTTGGCTTGGCCTTCTGAGGCATTTCTGTTAGAGTCCCATTCTCTTTTAACTTTCCAAATGATAATCATAGTGTCTCTATCTAGGCATATACTCTGAAAGATACATAGATAGAGTAAGGAAAGGTTTTTTTTTATTCATTAGAAATTCAACAATAAATGAAAGATATGTTTCTCCCTGGAGGACTTCATCTTTTCCCCCTAGAACTTTGTATAAAGAATAAGATCTCAGAGACTTTCTTACTTACTGGTTAGTCTTTTGCCTATCATCTCTCTTCTCTAAATTGCTGTCATGGTCAAGTCTTCCCCTTCTTAATTTTCCTACATATGCCTAAATATCATTAATGTGTAATGACTCAGTTTTATCAAATGAAAGTCACTCCCTTAAAGCTTTATGAGTTTTCTTTCTTTAGACTTCTCTCTAAGAGGAGGGGAATAGTAAAAGTATTTTTAAAGAATTGCAAGACCAAAAGAGAAGAATTCAGTCATCATTGTAGCCTACCTCCATCCTATTCACAAAACTCTCCTTAAGAAGAGGCTTGAAATAACAGATATACCACTATTGATCAGAGAAATGCAAATTAAGACAACACTGAGATACCACTACACACCTGTCAGATTGGCTAAAATGACAGGAAAAGATAATGATGAATGTTGAAGGGGATGTGGGAAAACTGGGACACTGATGCATTGTTGGTGGAGCTGTGAATGGATCCAGCCATTCTGGAGAGCAATTTGGAGCTATGCTCAAAAAGTTATCAAACTGTGCTTACCCTTTGACCCAGCAGCATTTCTATTGGGCTTATATCCCAAAGAAATCATAAAGGAAGGAAAGGGCCCCACATGTGCAAGAATGTTTGTGGCAGCCCTTTTTGTAGTGGCTAGAAACTGGAAACTGAATGAATGCCCATCAATTGGAGAATGGCTGAATAAATTATGGTATATGAATATTATGGAATATTATTGTTCTGTAAGAAACGACCAGCAGGATGATTTCAGAGAGGGCTGGAGAGACTTACATGAACTGATGCTGAGTGAAATGAGCAGAACCAGGAGATCATTATACACAGCAACAACAATACTATATGACAATCAACTCTGATGGACATGGCTCTCTTCAACAATGAAATGTTTCAAACCAGTTCCAACTGTTCAGTGAAGAAAGCCATATACACCCAGAGAGAGGGATGTGAAATGTGGACCACAACATAACATTTTCATACTCTCGATTGATGTTTACTTACATTGTGTTTCTTTTATCTGATATTTCTTTCTTGTAGATACAATTTTTCTTGCACAACAATGATAAGTGTAGAAATATGTATACATATATTCGATTTATCAAGTATTTTATCATAATTAACATGTAGTGGACATCCTGCCATCTAGGGGAGGGGTGGGGAATAAAGGTGAGGAGTAGGGGAGAAAAATTTGTAACAGAAAGCTTTGTAAGGGTTAATCTTGAAGAATTACCCATACATATGTTTTGCAAAAAAAAAAATAATAATAATTAAAAAAAGAAATAACATATACATTATTTCCATAAGAGAAGACCTTCTTCTTCTCTGTTCCTTCATAAGGTGCTCTACCTAATGAATTCCTTTACATCTCTTCTCTGGTATTTATCTATTTCCTATCACTATATCAAGTTTAAAACCCATTTTCTGACCATCTCTCCACCAGGATGTCTGATCTGCAGACAGTATCTTCATTTCCCCTCCTCTTCCTAGTAACAATCTTAAAGTCAGCCCTTTGGATCTCCAGCTTTGAGGGAGTAAAGTAAATTTCAGTCTTGTCTTGCTGGAAACCAGGCCTCCATGCCACTTCCTGGGCTCACACTGCTGTTTCTCTGTGTGCCCTTTTTTTTTATATGCTGTCTTTCCTTATTAAAATGTAAGCTCCTCAAAGATAGGAGCTATCTTACTTGCTTATATTTGTATCACTAGTGCTTAGCACAATGTCTGTTCCTTAGAAAATGCTTAACCAATGCTTAATCTATCTTTTTCAGATCTTCAAGTTATCCACAATGTGATTCTATCCTACTTATTAAGGATTGTAGTATATTATTATTATATTATATTATCCATAACTAATTTTAGGCCTTAACATCTTCTGTCCCTTGCAAAGACAAGAGCCTAGAAAACTGCCTACAAATAAGTACTAATTAAAAAGTGGTAGCTGAGAAGATGGAGATTATTGGGAAGAAAGTGTGTGTGTGGGGGGGAGTGAAATAGCATCTATAGATTGGAAAATTCATAAGATTCATAGTTATTAACCACTTGCATTGAACAAGTCACTTAATCTCTTAGGTCTTAATTTCCCCACCTATAAAATAAACCAGATGGCCTCTGAAGTATGTCTATGGGCTTATGAGTTGACAGTCCATATACACTTTATGGTATATAGGAATCCCCTGTATACTTAACCAGTGTTTTGCTTTATACCTTTCTAATGTACTTATATAATAATTTTTTCTCAATCCTCTACTAGATCATAAACTCTATGAAATTAGGGACTATGATGTAGTTATGCTTAGCTCTTCCCTCAGTGCCTAAAATCATTGTGTTCTCATGTAGTAGGTATTTATTAAATATTTGTTATTGATATAATTGTTGGTTTTAATTCCCAAATACTTCACAGTTTGCACATTTGGAAAAAGAAAGAAAAACTAAGCTTCTTGGGCAGTATCTACTTGACCACCATATTCCAGCAGTTCTCAAGTACAACACCAAGTTCTTATCCTCAAATGAGATAATATAAAATGCTTTACACAAAGCCCAGCATGCTTAATAAATGTTTGTTCCCTCACCCACCTTTTCAAATTATTGCAAAGTATCATTTCCCACCAGCTGCTCTGTACCTTTCCTCACCAGCCAGATAGTTCAGATTCTCTCAGCCAACTCCCACAATTTTAATTCTCTTTAATGCCATAAAATTTTGTAATTAGCTCTGTTTAAATTAGCACTGATTATGTGAGCAGTTTTTCAAATCTAAATACTTCTCTTTCTTGTTCTTGCCAATGAATGGGTTGCCTTTCTAGTCTTTTCAAAGTATTGACTATCATGGAAATGAATCTAGTATATGTCAAAATCCTGTACTGGAAAGTCCCAGTTTGTCTAAAGCCTATGAATATTTCAAGAAGCTCTCTGCCTTGGCCTGTTTTTCAAGGAAGAATCAATAATATTCAAACAGACAGATAGACACAGAGAGAGAGAGAGAGACAGAGAAAGAGACAATCAGAGACAGGAATGCAGATGGAGACAGAAAAAGAAATAGAGAGAGGATAGGGAGGGAAAGACACAGAAAGACAAGAAGTCACAGAAACAAAGAGCTAAAGAGGAAAAAAAATATATTACTTTGTATCCTTCATTTGTCTCCTGTAGAACAGGAGTTTTATTTTGAGCTCAGGTTTTTTTTTTTTTGTTTGTTTGTTTGTTTGTTTGTTTGTTTTTTCCTTATTATAAAGCAAGTGTAGCTCTTTCATATAGCAACATTGTGACTAAGAAGAAGAGGCAGCTTAAAGTATTTGAAAGACTTAGCAACAATTTATCTTCCCCAGCAAAAAAAAAGTCAAATTTGATTTATATCTTCCAAATATCTCCCCTCTAATCAGAGTTCCAGAAGAGATCTAGGGTCTTCTGATGTCCTTCCCTATTCCCCCAATTCTTCAACTCTTTGAGCATTAGGGGAACACTGAGTGATCTTGTCAAACCAATTGGACAACCTAAGAGAATAGAGAAACACAATAATGATCTGTGTATCTCTTAGCTCCCTTGTAACATGCTAGCCAGGAAAAGAACAGAACTTAGGCAGATTGAGGGTCTGATCAAATATGCCTTCTGGCATTATGGAGCATTTAATATTTTTTAAGAAATGTACACATAATTTTTTTACAGGGTTCTTCATTGTTCCTCCAGACTCGTGCAACTTATTATCTGATGAAATCTAGTACTGTGATCACAGGATGGGAAGGGAATAAGAATTTCCTGCATTTTAAAATTAATCCCTATTATCCAAGAAGCCAGCAACTGTGCTCTTTATAACACTGGAAGAACGAATTGAAAATGGGTTAGGACCTAGCATTTGGAGAGACAGTTGGAAGACCCCCAAAAATACCACAAGCAAACTTCATGAATTTTTAAAAATTTCTTTTCGGATATACTCGCATAGAAATTAACTAAGTTCTGGGCCCTTCCCTGGGGATAGAGAAATACATATGTCATAGGAAACAATGGGTTTCATAATATTATTTACTTTTCTGAAATGAGAATCCACTCAGTAAGTGATAGTGCTGAGGGACAAACATAATTATCCATCTTCTACTAGATCTGTTCAGAGAAAACTGGCTCCTAGGTTTTTCTGGAAGATAGAATGTCACTTTGGGGGAAAAAATATGCACAAGGATGCCTAAATGGAATTTGACGTTTTGATGGTTTCAATATCTACAGAAAATAGATAGACACTTAGCAGGAGTCAGTGATCTAACTAAGAGCTGTGAGCCATAGTCAAGCCTTGGAGATAGGAATAGGGCAGGAAAAAAAAAAAAAATCAAAAGTGTTGATTCATTCCCAAAGTTTTCTAAAGACCTTAAACTTCACAAATGTGACACAAATGGGGGGAAGGGGAGGAGAGGGAGGTACTTACTTATATATGCCTCTCAAACCACTACCACCTATAGAAAGAAATACACTTTCCCCAAAAACCATAAATTGTAAAGCTGGGTGATACTTGTAATTTTGTTAGCCTAGGAAGGAGATCAATTTTCTTAAGAAAGATGCCAGCTAGACCAAGAGACTGAGCAAATATGCAGTATTGCTTTAGCTTTCTTCTTAGTATGTTGGGTATGATGATTTATGATGAAGGATCATGACAAGTTCTAAGGAAACCACAAATACTTGTCCTTTCCACCCTTCCATAGATAAAATACATGAATGATTTCATCTAGTCAATAGAAATTACCTACAAGGACTAGTGCCTCGGAAGGTCAAAAAAAGAAAGAAAGAAAGTTTTGTCAGGTCTGGAGAGAACTTTGTATAAGTATTGTATAAAGTCTTGTATAGGGTGTAGTATTCTACAGAGATCAAGTTATTAAAACTCAAAACAGTCCTAAGACTTTGGGGACACCCTGTACCATCTATTTTGTCTACTTCTGTTTACATCAAAGTATTGAACCAATGATTTATCAAATAGGTAATTTTTTTAATGGAAATTATTTGTATTCTTCTCTGAAGAAAAAAAAAAAGGAAGTTCCTAGATAGGGGAGACTGGTTAATTTTTTGTTTTTTATATTCTCAGAACCTGGCATGGAGAATTGAATGTACCAAGTGTCTTATGTAAACTGTAGCTGGGTGAATCAGGGCATTTCACTCCTTGGGCGATAAATAGTAAGTATTGTACAAGTTATCTTTATCTGTTTTGCACACAATACTGTTGGTTTAAAAAAAAAATCAATGATACATATGTATAGATGTTACACATAATTTGAGTTACAAAATATCCTGAAAAAAGATTTGGGTTTGTTGTTGGATTATTTTTATTTTCTTATGTGGGAAGTTGAGAAAAATGATAAGGGCTTTATATACTCAACTATTGACTTCTAAATACATGATTTGCAGCAGGACTTGCCTAGAAAACAGGGCTCGTCCGGGATTTGAACCCGGGACCTCTCGCACCCTAAGCGAGAATCATACCCCTAGACCAACGAGCCACGGCAGTAAGAGTGAGGACATTTTAAATTCAGACAGAATTTTTCAGGCACGTCAAACTTCTAATTTGAGAGAATATTTTACAATAGTTGGACTGGGAGATCCCCGCTGGACGAAATAAATCCCCGAGATTTTGTCCCACGCAACCACTAGAACTTTTCGTGCTCATAAACTTGCCAAATTGTGATTTCATTTTTATCCTCATTGCTTGTTACTGTTCTTCTTGTTGTTTTTAATTTTGGAGTGGGATAAAGACACTAATGGATTGAACCTGGAATAAACCCAAATGAGATTTACATTTCGAGGAGAAAAGATCTTTGGGTACTAACGAAGGAGAAGATATTGGAAAAAGAGAAGGGAATATGACACCGTGTTTTGTGGCCCTTAACATCAAGGTGTTTTTGGTTGGTTGATTTTTTGCCTGAAGGTAAAAGAAATGAAAGAATAAGATGATATGTGCAGGTACTTTCTAAATTTGGGAGTCTTTATGCTTCACTAGAGGAAGGAAAATCCTGTCCTTGGTGCGCTTGAATGCATGTTTTCAATCTCTTTTATTCTCAATCCGACTGAAGCCAGAATCCATCCCAGATTTTCACTGGTTCCGAGTTGGAAAGAAACTTCTTCCTTTTCTGCCGCTTTCTCCTCTTTCCCAGTTCCCAGCTTCCCACATGCTACCCTTGCACTGCTTTCCCTACTCTTTCTCTAACAAGAAATTTTGAATTGTCAACTCTCCATCATGAATTCTTTCAACTAATCCGACTTGTTCCCACATGAAAACTATTATACGGTTGTGAATGCCAAACAAAACGAAATAGAAGCCGAGTTAGCAAGTTAAGTATCTGTGCAAAAAAACCCTAAGCTATGATACTTTACATTGCACTGTGGCTGAGGGATCGAAGGCGCTTGAACAAAGCTTCCAGCCTGCTTGTGGCCTTACACTAGAGTATTATCGTATTAGGTTTTAAAGCCGATATTATTCGAGACTCCTTGGGATTTTATCAATTAAACTAATCTTCAATGATGTTCTCTTTGCGGGAAGGAGGGCTCGTAGCTCGGAAAACTTTCTTACATCCGGAGTGGGTTCAAGAGGCAACTCTACCTATATACCAGAAAGGGTAAAGCGCTCTCCAAAATTAATAAAGAAATAAGGGGCGGACAGGTGGATGGAGAAGCAAAGGATGAGGAAAGAAGACAAGGGAGAGGTCTCCAGGTGGGGGGAGGTTAAGTAACAATAAGCCAAGTTATGGAGCAGAATTTAATGAGTTAGCAAGAGTATGAAAGATTTGTGTATGTGGTGTTTGTGTGTGTGTGAGTATGTGTATTCTACATATGCATACATAAATATATCTCTTAATTGTAGCTTCCTTAGGGGATATATATATATATATATAAACATATCCTTTTTTAACTATGGCCCGCTAGGGGAGAGGAGGAGGGAGGGAAAGAAAGAGGAGAGAAGAGGGAGAAAAAAGAACAAAGTAAATAAGGTGCCCAGGAGAAAACAAAAACACAATTTATAAGGAAGTAAAGAACAAGACGGACATTCATGAATATAATTTCTTCTACTAATATATATATTTTCTTAAATTAGTATTTGTTGTTACATATTTTGAATCTTCCCTGAGTTCTGCTGGGCACATGACAATGTTCTCTTTGTTTTGCTTCATTTTGTTTTGTATTGCTTTTCTGTTTTTCTTTTTGCTTATGCTGTTTATTCAAATAAAATAAATTTGGAAATTTGGGAAAAAAAAAAAAACAGATCTCCACTTCTTGATGTGTCTTGGAGATCTCCCTGCGTTCTGTGGCATATGTCACCAAATTGGAAAGACTTTTCAAGTTTGTATTTTTTTTTTAAAAAGTCAAACTTTTTGTAAAGAAAATTGATCTTGACAGGCCGCAGCAATATATAAAACTATCTGCTAAGACTTGTAAAGGCTGTACTCTTTCACAGAAAAAAATCGCAGATATTTTGAAATAACTAGTTTCAGAGTTGCGGGATCTGTAATCCTCACAGTCAGTTCAAAGTTTTCATCTCGGCTCAAGTATACCTGGGCAGTTTTGTGGAAAATGGCTGAGGATGGTGGCGGCGGAGAACGTTTAAACCGACAGGAACCATTTGTGTCTGTCTAGTCACAGCAACCATTAGAACTGTTTCAGAATTTGGAACGGAGAACGAAAGAGTAGCTTTCGTAGAGTGAATGCTCAGAGTTCTAGAAAATCCAAGTTCTTGGACTTCCTAATGGTGGGATTGTTTGAAGTATTTAGGGGGTAGCTCAAATCTGCTCACACTCGATGTGAAATAAACAAGACTGGCCCTGCAACGCCATTTTGGAGTGGTGACCCAAACTGTTCTCTAGCTCATTTGATTCCTTCCCCTTCTGACATCTTCTTTCCTCTTCATTATTCCCAATATGAGAAGAAAATTTGGGTTTCCATAGAACAGAGGTAGACAAAGTTTCTCTCTCCCTCTCCCACTTCGCTTAATTTCTTTTTCTCTCATCTCATTTCCAGACTCATAATCTTGCTATCCTATGTCTCATTCACACATTGTTAACTTCCCTTTTCCTTTCTAAAACATCCCTATCTCGGTTGAATACGCCACCATTCTTTCAGCCTCCAAAATCTGAAACCTCAGCGTTATCTTTGACCTTTCTATAATTTTTAATGTATATTCTCCCAATATTCAATTTCCAAACCGTCAATTCTATCCTCTCTTTCTCTCTCCCCTCCCCGCTTCCTCTCCTCCCTTCTTTCCTCCCTCCATCTCTTTGTTTCTATGTCTTTCTGTTTCTGTCTCTGTCTCTCTGTGTGTATGTATCACTTTTTGTGTATGAATCTCTCCTTTAAACTGTATTTTTTTCTTCCCACTGTTTACTGCTTTATGAAGAACTCATGTTTGTATTTACTACGACCTTGGTCGATAAGACATCACAAATGATTCTAAATAGTGTTTCTCTTTATTTTCATATATCTGGATTTCACAAGAAGATAAAATATTTGCTAGCAAAGACAATAATTCCATACTTATTTTTATCTTTCTCCCACAATTCTAAGGTACACAGACAGCAGATTTCAAAATGGCTCCCACATCAATAATAGGTCATTTCCTTTCTGTTAAGATGTACAATGTTGTTTTTGTGATGCTATTCAATGTTTACCTCTTACTTCTTAAATATTTTCTTGAAGAAGTTACTTATAATATAGCATGAAGTTTCTAGGGAGTTTACAAGCCTTTGCAATCTGTTGTTTCTTACTCCAGAGCTATTTTTTCCCCAACATTATCTCTCTTCCGTCACAACCCCCATCCTAACCTTTGCATTGAAATTACCAAGTATTAAAATATATCTTGATTTAATAGGATTTTATGGAGTAGAATCATTTACTTCCTCATCCTCTACAACAGATGTATTTGAATAAGCTACCATTATTTTTATGCTGGCCTTCACTCAACATTCCCTAAAAAAAAATTTATTAAGCATGAATTATATGTCAAATTTTGTAGTAGACCTGGGGATAAAAAAAATAGTCCTTGCACTCAAGGAAGTTCAATTTATTGGAGATATGATAGAAGACACAAATTTTTTCAATCTAGGGGATTCAACATTAACAACAAACCATCAAGGTTAACTTGGGACCTTACTCACCTTAAATGAAAAATGACACCCCTAGAGCATGAAACCTGATTCTTATCACAGAAAACTCATCTTAAATAATGTCTATCATGAATTAATGTTGGCTCTTTCCCTCAAATACGTGTTTTTCTTCCTTTCTGGAAAACTGAAGAAGAGAAATATACTACAAAGAAAAAAAAAAAAGAAAGTCCGCTTCTCACCATCAACTCTAGAGAGTATTTTAGGAAGAAAATGGGGGAGAGGTGAAACCTATTAAGACAGTGTTTATTTATTAATAGAGGGACTGTCTCCTTGACTCAGCTGATCTCATCTTTAGGTTAAGGTGGAGCTTGTGTATAAGGAAGAGAGATTGTCAAGTATCAATTCTGATTCAAAGTCTCCTTCAGAAAAAGTAGGAAAAACTATCTTTTCAGGATCTTAGGTGTTAGTGATATAAGATCATTTTGGATGCAAAGAGAAGAATTCAATTAACCCTTTGATGACTCTTTTTTGTAGCTACCCTTAGAAACGGCCAGAAACCAGGAGCAGAGAAATAAAATGACTGGATTGAGAGGTTGGGGAAATGAAGAAGGGAAATCTAGTAGTTAATTCATTTCATTTCCAAAAGCATTTGTTAATGTTAAGGTACTGTGGTAGATCCTGAGGATTGGATACGAAAAAAACCTATTGCTTCCCTCAGAGAGCTTTCACGATACTGTGATTATAAACAATATTTGAGTACGTATATTCCAAACAATACTACAATGTATCTCACATTACTTTGCAAGTTCAGAGTTTGCTTAAAAACTGCAATTTAAATCCAAAGCAATTTAATTAACACAGTGAATGCACCAGAGGAACCTGTATAGTATGATCTATTTAAGATGAGATGGTACTAGCGAGAGATTTATGAGGCCTATTCAAAAAAAAAAAAAAAAAAAAGATTTTGTAAAAAATAAGTTACAAGATCCATGCAGGATCCTATTCATGTACAGAATATGTGGTAACCTGTGTAATCTAATTATCAGACCACTTAGTTGTAAGTAAGTGGCGTAGTTCTGGGGCTGCACCACGTACAAAGATTAAGGTCACTAAATGTAAACTGACTAAACTTTAATGTGGAGTCGAAATTGGTAATTCCTTTTAAGAAAGACAATATTAGGACCATAAATCAGAGGAAGCAATGTAATGTAGTAAGGGGAAAAATTACTGGATTTGGGGTGAAAACGTAAGTTTGAATTCTGTATTGGATAATTAGTTCCCTTAACTAAACCCCAGGTTTTTTTTTTGTTTGGTTTTTTTTTTAATCCTTGCTACCTAATCTATCTAGCTGTGATAATGGTGAAAAATCTGTTTTTAAGGTTTATTAAACCATGTA
>JAJPUD010003433.1:193993-228811 GCA_023553655.1 Myrmecobius fasciatus
AGCTAGAGACAAGACTGACGTGGCATCTTGAAAAAAAAAAAGAGTAGCCCACGGAAACTGAGGGTGCTCCAAAGGGAACCCTGACTTCCCAAGGCATAGAAGAGACTAATATAAATTCTTGAATCCCTGGAGCATGCAGCTGTTTTCTTATAGAAATGAGTTCCATTCAAAATCTTGAGAGTCAGCAAGAATAGCCTACCACTAACCTCTTTATAGATGACTTAGATCCCTACCCATTCTTTCCTCCTCTCCTTCCTCTTGTCCTCTCCCTCTTCTTCCTTCTTATTTTCCCTCGCTCCCGGTTCTTTCCAATCCCTCTCTTCTCCTCTGCAGGGATGTAACCAGAAGCAAAGAACTTTTCTTCCCTACGTTGAGACTAGAGAACGGTCCAAGGAAGACACAATGGCGCTTTAAGAAGGGGAAGGAAAGGCCAGGGAAGGAAGAAGCATTTATTTAAGAAACTCCGGAGCAGAACGCCAACTTGAATTCAGGAAAGGAGCCAATCGACAATTCGAGAGAACACAGAGGAGAGTTCAGCGAACCATTTTCCTAACTGGCTCGTTGGTCTAGGGGTATGATTCTCGCTTTGGGTGCGAGAGGTCCCGGGTTCAAATCCCGGACGAGCCCTTTTTGCTTTTATTTTTGTTTTTTTACTTCTGGAGGAATTAGATTTTGCATGCAACAAAAAACGCCCCAAAAATAATAAAAAATAAAACAAACAAACAAACAAACAACAACAACAACACACACATTTACCTACATTCAGCTCTATTACATATTTGGAACCATCAAGATACAGACGAGTGGACTCTCCGGACTTCTCATTCTGCTTCACAGGTCAACCTCCTGGAAAGGATAGCCCATATACAAACAATGCCCTCCGCCCCACTCCACTCCCAAATATGGACTACAAACTGGAAACTTTTCCTACAAACATTATTATGTAGCAAAGCCGGGTTATTATTTTTAGCTTCCTTAACGCTAGGGCCAATAGCCTATGTATTTGTGTTTTGTTCGGTGTGGGGGGAGAGGGATGCGACCATAAGATAGAAAGTCAAGTGTTCGCTACTGAACACTGAGTTTCGTCGTACACCTGGAGATTTTCTCCTGCTCTAGGAACTAACCAGAGCATGTGAGTAATCAGTTCTTTCTTTCCTATCACGCCTCCAGAACTGGGCAATAAAAGTGGGCTCGTCCGGGATTTGAACCCGGGACCTCTCGCACCCTAAGCGAGAATCATACCCCTAGACCAACGAGCCGATACAAAGTATCGTTTTCTCGCTGTTACTCTAGCATAATTATCTGCAACAACAAACTTGTTTTTTAAAATTCAGTTTCATGTACTCAAGGAAATTCAAAAGTTTGAGTGGGGGTTGATTGATAATAACTATGGTACTATCAGAAAAATGAAATCCCCCGGTAAAAAAATCTTAACCTGGGGAAGGACAATTTCACTGAAGAAATAAGGTTCAAGAAAAAGAAGCATGTTTGGTAGTGTGGCCGAGCGGTCTAAGGCGCTGGATTTAGGCTCCAGTCTCTTCGGGGGCGTGGGTTCGAATCCCACCACTGCCAGTAAGGGTTTTGTTCAGAAAAATCTGAAAATAGCTATATTTAGAGGGTTTTTTAAATGAGCCAACAATGATTTAACTCATCACCTTTCTGTTTTTAGGTGTAATCTGAGTTTTCTCCAAATTAAAAATTGTAAGGCATTCAAACGACTTACAGACAACAATATTAAGAGCTTCTAAACAAGAAAAATTTTCAAATTTTACACAAATTGGCTTCCCAAAATGAGAAAAGTGCATCACTGGGTACATCACTACTATGTTAAATCAAAATATTTCCAATGGCTACACAATTAAAGAAAAAAAAATTCTAAAATTCAAGTTACCATTTCCTTGGACCAAATTTCCATTGATAAAGTTGGACCTTAAGAATCTTTATGCAGAACTTTTTTTTTTTTTTTTTAATACAGGAAAAATTTATTTTACATTGTTGCAAGAATGAGTGTCTAGGTGAGTAGACACACTTTTGAAACCCCTAAGGCAGCATTTTATTTCCTATCCTGAAGCACAAATCCCTCTCCTGATGCCTCTTTAATTGGATATTACAGAAATTGTATGACACGAATCTCCATCCCTCATCACATAACCAATCTGCCCCCAAAGAGCTTCCATTCTAGAAGGGGGTGAGGAAGATGACAGAGGAGGACTAAGAGCAAAGAACAAAAGATTATTCTTTTCAAATCTCAAGCCAAAAGTGAATCCCTGTCCCCAAGGAGCTTACATTCTTTTGGGGGAAAATTATCTTCGTCCTTGATTATTCCTTGATGAATTTGTGGGTTTTCTGTTTTGTTTCGTAACTCTCATTTATTTCTCACATTTTCCCCCTTTTTTTCTTCTTAATGATTTGGTTTCCACATCTTATTTTAACCCCTGGACGTTGGCTAATTTTTATGTACCGCCTCATAAAAGTCTATTGTTAACCCCTGCAGGATAGATAATTAATCCCTGAATTCTCCATGCAGAATTCCTTTAAGTTTAATCTCATTATAAAGTTCTTCCACACAGTCAAATAAGAGCCAAGAGTAGAACTGCTGGCATCTTTCAGTGTCCATATTATATAATTATCCCATTATGTAATAGACCTATTTGTCACCTGAAGACAGTGGGTACGCAGAGAACCAAGTCTTTTTCATCAATTCATTTCTGTAGATCATAAACATGATCAACATAAATTCTTTTTCTTGAATACTTTGTTTTCCAAGAAACTGAATTTTCATTTCAGCAATTCTTTTCTGCAGATTATAAATGTAATAGACAAACATGATTCCAGGGAACAGAGTCTGAAAAAAGATTTCTCTGAAGAAATTTTAAGGCCAAGCATACACTAAAACTGAGGAACATACACTAAAACACCTCCAAGGGTGAAGGAGAACCTGGAACTCTGCATTTCGTTATATTTTGATATCTCAGATATTTTTTACATAACAATTTTGTGCCATAGCCTTCTTTCCTCCTTCCATTCTCAGTTTTTCCTAAGGTCATGTGTTTACATCAAGGCCCTGTGCTTATGTCAAGGCCCTTTATTTATTCACCATTTCTCCCCTTCCCCCAACTATTTTCAATCCTGTTCCCTCTCCTCTGTAAATAAACATTTCTTCTCATTCTCACTGCTTACCATTTGCCATCTCAAAAACCAATTGTTTCCTGCTTCTGAAGAAGCATCTTTCTTCTCTGAAAAACCTATTCAAGCTCCTCATGTCTTTATTCTTTAACTTTCTTAATGGTAGCCTAATATTTGAAGCCTTCCATCACAAATCCATCAATGCCTCTTTCTCTATCCCTTTTTTTTTTCTTTTCAGCATTGTCCCTCTGTTCTAATTGATTCAGTCTCTGCTGAAGATCTTGCTTATTTCTGCCTCCTCCTGCTGATGTCACCTTCCCTTCTCCAAATCATCCACACACATATTCCAATGAACTGCTTAAACCAGACTTTACCATCCATTCACACCCACTATTTTCTTCAAAATTCAATTTAAAACTTTTCAAGAATCTTGGATAAACTCACTCTTCTGGAATCATACTTTTTATTGTACAGACTCTAAGCTTAGGTAATTTAGGTAACTGTTGCCTCCACAAGCAAGGATCAGGAACTGAGCTCCTGCTCTGCTCGATGTAGGTACACTCCCACCCTTTTCCACATCTTTCTAATGGATTGATAATCACATCAGTATTATCTTTGCTCTTTTGAAGGGCATGACAATCCATGCCCAATAACTTCTTCATAAATTTCTGTGATTCTGCCCCATAGGCTGCTTAGGCCCATGTTCCTTCCCCTCACTAACAGTTAGTACTGTCTCATAACACACCCATATCAGTTCAATCTGTCTGGTGTTCCTCCCTATATCATTCTTCCCTACCTCTTCATTGTGCTGCCTGGGATACTTGCTCCATTATGAAGAATATGACCTTTATAATAAGCCTATGCCTTCCTTCTGCAAATTATTTCATTAAAAAACTTGTGTTATTGAATACCACATATTTCTTCACACACATTATGAGAAGGCAAGCTCTCTTTGCTACAAGGGGTGGCTTTTAACGTAAGGTAAGTAAAGATGAAAATATAGATAATGCAAAGTAAAATTAAGACAAAAATGAAACAAAAAGACCGAGAGTTGCTTGAGGGTAGAGATGGCATTTAATAAATGTTCGTTGAATTTGGTAAATGGAAAGAATTCTAAATCTGGAATAGGACCAGAATTCAAATTCTCTTTCTTCCACTTTCTTGCTGTGTAACTTTGGACAAGTCATTTAACTTTCTGAATCCACAGGATCTAAGTTCAACTTCTATTTCTTGTACTAACTGGCTCTGAAACCTTAAAGAAGTCACTTGGTTCCTAGTTTCTTCCATCTGTAAAGTGAATCGGTACTTCTTAAAGATGGCTAAGATCCTTTCCAACTCTACATGTTTAAAGATGGATTGTTCCTATGAGAAAGGAAGGCAGAAAAAATTATATGAAGAAAGGGAAAGAGTAAGAATAAAGGAAAAGGGTGTTTGCAGAAAGTCAGTTTGGTTAGAATATAGTAATTTGGAGTCCAGCAATTAGTTAGTAAAACTAACTAGAAAGAAGCCAGAATATGTTAAGTGCTGGATAGACAAAGATACCCTTCAAAAGAGACTCCTGCTTTCAATGAGCTTAGATCCCTAACCCTAGTCAGGTATCTTGAAAAATGTATGGTCACAAAGAAGACTCTGTTTGTCTGGTGAAATTCTAAATCTATTACCGCCAAAACAAAAACTTCAAAATGTGTTGGAAAAAAAATTTACACGCCTCCTTCGAGCCGGAATCGAACCAGCGACCTAAGGATTCCTAGAGACAAACGCACTACAGTCCTCCGCTCTACCAGCTGAGCTATCGAAGGGCGTATAGTAAAAGTTTCTAGCATAGAATTTTGTGTACACTGTTGCTGTTAAATTATGTTTCTTCAGTGTCATTGTATGAATCTGTGTTGATCCCAAATTTACTTAGGCTTCTCTGTTTAAAACTGAGGTCCATGACTGCAGGAAAGCAGCTCTCCTAGATATCAGTCCTTTAGGGGTTCAGTAAATTTTCAAAACTCGGAGAACATTTCCATCTTGTAAATAGGAGATCTTAGGCAAGTCATTTAACATTTCTGGGCCTCAGTTTCCTCCCCTGTAAACGAGGTTAGACTAAATGGCCTTTAAGGTGCCATCCAACTATTAATAGCTCTGTAATCCTATAATCCTGGATGTTTCTAAATTTTTTCAGGTCTTCAAAGCCCCAGAAACTTCCTTCCCACAGCTAGCTAGTTTCTGCCAACCTCCCTCCTGCCTAAACTGTCCCTACTAACCCAGAAATGGGACTTTTCGGCTTGTGGAGCCTAAGGAAAATAATACCAGGAGACCTCCTTGTTCCTCTCTAGCTTGAAGGTGGGAAGATTAAAAAAATTTCTTTCCTTTTGCCCACATTGGTCAGCCATACGTGAAAGGTTCAATTCTATACCATTAAATGCTCACAAAGAAGCTTGTATTTGTTTGTAGCAGCCCTTTTTTTGGAAACTGAGTGGATGCCCATCAGTTAGAGAATGGCTGAGTAAATTAAAGTATATGAATGTTATGGAATATCATTGTTATATAAGAAATGATCAGCAGGATGATTTCAGAAAGGCCTGGGGAGACTTGCATGCACTGATGCTAAGTGAAGTGAGTAGAACCAAGAGAACATTATACATACACAGCAACAATAAGAATACAATGATCAATTCTGATAGATGTGGCTCTTTTCAACAGAGAGGTGATTAAGGAGAGTTCCATTGGATTGGTGATGGAGAAAGCCAAACTTCGCCCACAGACAGGACTGTGAGGACTAAATGTGGATTACAACAATATTTCATTTTCGAAGTTGTTATTTTTTTTGCTTTTGTTTTTCTTTCACATTTTTTTTCTTTTTGATCTGATTTTTCTTGTGCAGCAAGATAATTGTGGAAATATGTATAGAAGAATTGTACGTGTTTCATCTAGAGGAGGGGATGGGAGAAGGGAGGGAAAAAATTTGGACTGCAAGATTTGGCAAGGATGAATGTTAATTATCTATGCATGTATTTTGAAAATAAAAAAGTTTTAATAATAATATAATAAGAAAAAGAAAATAAAAGGTTTTTTAAAATAAAATAAAAATAAATAATAAGAAAAAGAAAAGAAAAAAAGAAGCTTGTATTTGATCATAGAGGCAATAGTGAACCACTAGAGTTTCTTGAGCAAGTGAGTGACATAGTCTAGGACCTGTGCTTTAGCAAAATAATTTGGCATGAAGATTAACTAGAAGATTGCTGTTACAATAGTCCAGGGAAAAGATGATGTGGACCTGAACTAGGATAGTGGCCTTGTGGAGAGAGAAAAGGACCAATTGGAAAGATTGAGAGATAAAATCTACAAGACTTGGCAATTGATTAGCTATGAGGAAGGGTAAAGGAGAGGAATGGGTTGAGGATGACTTTACAGTTGTGAACTTGGGTGATTGGAAAGGGAGATGATGACCTCTACAAAACCAAGGAAGTTGGAATGAAGAGTGGGTTTTGAGGGGAAGATAATTACTTCCATTTTGGACACAAAGAAGTAAGCAAGAAAAAGTGACTGCACAGTGGAATTAGAGGGCTAAATTCCATTCACTGAAGAGCTGCCAGGATTGATTTTGGGAACTTCTTTTTCAATGCTTTTATTTTATTTTATTTTATTTTTTTTTTGCTGAGGCAATTGAGGTTAAGTGACTTGCCCAGGGTCACACAGCTAGGAAGTGTTAAGTGTCTGAGAACAGATTTGAACTCAGGTCCTCCTGACTTCAGGGCTGGTGCTCTATCCACTTCGCCCCTAGCTGCCCCTCAGTGCTTTTATTTATTTATTTATTTTATTAAAAGCTTTTTATTTATAAAACATATGAGTGATTTTTCTACACTGACCTTTGCAAAACTTTTTGTTGTTGTTGTTCCAAGCTTTTCCCCTCCTTCCCCCCACCCCCCGACCCCTACCCCTAGATGACAGGTAATCTAATACATGCTAAATATGTTAAATTATATGACAAATTTTTCAGTGCTTTTAAAGACCCCAAACCTCTCTGAAAAGGCCTATTTTTTTTACAGAATATTTTACCAATAGGATATTGCTGTCCATTAACCTGACATTGAACAATGAAACCAGATGCTGGGTAGTTCCATACTCACTATTGTGTGTCCTGGCACCTCTTCAATTTTGGAGTCAGCTCATCGTTATATGTACAGTATATTTCTCAGATATATGAATGGATGAACCAGCTCTCTAGTTATATTAGAAAAATTCTTCCAGCATTGATTGGGTTCATCTATTGTAGACAGTGAGGCCAAACTATTTTTAGTGATTATAGATTAAGTACACTGGCATCTTCAAACAGGAGATTCCTAAAGACCTGAATCATCTATCTTTCTTCTATTTGGACTCAGTACTTAAAATCCTCCATGTTGCTGGAAAGTATATTTACTAAGTATAAATATCCCTGTTTTATGCTTTTCACCTTATTCATTATAATCAGGTCAGAATACCTTCAAACTTTGTTGTTATATCATTCAAGAAACTGTGAATAATTTAGACATGTGAGAGATATCATAGTGCCTGGAAGGCAATGTGTGGTGACAAACATAATGATATTTTGTATTCTTTAAACTTTTCCATCTACTTAACCTCAAAGATGTGGTTTGCTACCCAATATCATTTGAAAGAGCTTTACTGTTCCCTATTCAGATCTTCATTTAGGGTGCATCAGATATAAGAAGAGACATATAGTTTGATAGTTATTTATATTCAATCTGTTGCCCTTTGTGGGGTTGGGAGAATAATAATTAGAGGCACCCAGGTGGCATAGTGGATAGTTTGAATCCTGCCTTGCCCATTAGCTAAAGGAACATGAATAAGTCACTTAAATTGAATTCCCTCATCTTTGATGTGGAGGTAATAATAACATCTACCTCCCAGCATTGTGGTGGGGATCAAATGAGATTCTCTCTGTGTGTATATATGTATATATAATATTATGTGTGTGTGTGTGTGTGTGTGTGTGCTTTGCACCATTTAAAGTGCTATATAAATGCTATAGCTGGGTATTTTTATTTAAAAGACTCAAGTCTTTGATATTCCATGAAAATTCATCTCTCGATGCCTTTAAAATCTTGTCACCTCCAATATAAAACTCTTCTGTTTGGTCTAATCTAGTCATACTTCCTATCTCTATTGTTTTATTTTCTTGAGGGATTTTTTTTTTTTTTAAAGCAAGGAAAGAGGAAGTTATTGAGCAGCACTAGCTTTAGCATCTCCTGCATAAGCACTCACAAGGTGGTTAGAAAAAGCCATTCGAGGATACTCTCAAAGTCTCTCTTAAGAAATTTAGAATTGATTGTATGACATAGGAGACACTGGCACAGGATTATCCAGCAGGGCATGCCCTTATCAGAGAATATGCTCTAGGAGAGAAGCAGAATTGAATTAGCTCAGAAGAAATTCAATATTTGAAAAGTTAGAGAAAAGTTAGTTCCAAATATTCATAGGAACTATTTGTATTTGACTTCTGGCAGGGCATTCTGAGCTTGTACTAGTCTGACCTGCCACAGTCCTGCACCCTGTAAATTGACTCTAATGATGATGTCTCAGCATATCACTGTGGAGATGAGTACTTGTAGAATCAGAGAAATTTGGTTTAAGTCTGTGCTGTGCTTCTATTAGCTGTGAAGTCTGAGAAGTTTCAGTTTTCTCATCTGGAAAATAATATGGGATTAGGCAAGGTGGTTTCTACATCCCTCCCAGCTTTATGACTAATTAAGTGATATCAACACACATTGTTCAGTAACAACTGACATTTCAACAGCTGCAATTTTGTATCCCCAGTCTCCTCCCTAACACTGTGAGCAAAAACATCTACATGGTACTAACAAAAAACTGAAACAATATTCATGAAAACAGCAGGAACTTCAATCTAGTACAAAAATTTGCTGTGCCTGCTTTTTACCTTATGGCTCTCCCAAGTCAGTAACCAGGGGGGAGGAAATTCTTTATTAGGCCTTTGGACAGATTTTCCAATATTCATTAGAGATTTTCTTTTTCCTCCTGGTCCAGAAATTCCTCTCTAAAAGGGTTGGGCTTTTCCCCAGCAATCAATCAACCAAGGAATCATCAAATGTTGAAACAATCACTAACCTCAAGGAGCTTACATTTCATGGAGAGAAAATGTATACAGAAAATTAAATAAAGCACAAATATCATTCTCCAAGAAGACCATGATAACTAGAAGATGATGTCATGGCTAGCAAGTTAATTGGATTTAAGTGAGACATAACTGTATAAAATCACCAGACTCACTCTCTTCTCTGGAACCATCTGGGTCCAGAGGCAATATATACATCAGGATGATTGAAGGTGGCTCTTGATGCAGTGAGAGATCTTGGCTTTTTTAAGCTAAGGTCTTTCCCTAGTATCAGTTTACTAGAGGTAATGCCCATTCAGTGATTAAGGCTAGGTAAGAAATGAGGCAAAAAATGGCCTCTTTTACTTAGTCAAATACACACACACCCACACACACATTTTACATATATATGTATATATGTATATATACATACACTTTACATATACATGTGTATATATACACACATACATATATACATACACACATATGTATGAATGTATGTGTGTGTGTATGTATGTATATCCATCTGGAACGGAAAGACCCCCGGAGCTTCTGGCCAAAACAAAAATAATTGCTATTTATATATTCCAAAGTACCAGGGCACAATGACCAAATGAGGCTTGGGCTGAGACTATTATTGGCCAATTAATGAAAGTCAGAGTGTTTTGGGTTTAAAACATGGTCCTTAAAAAAGAAATCTAGCCTGTATAATATATACAATATAATTAAATTAAAAGAAATTTGTGCAAGAAGTACAATGGGGAGGAGATGGGGAGGAGAGGTCAGGAAAGCTTTCTTGGCACTTGAACTGCGTCTTAAAGAAAAAAAGGGATGAGGAGGGAGAGGGGAAGGAAAGGGAGGGAAGGAAGGGGAGGGCAGAAAAGGAAGGGAGGGGAGAAAAAAGGGGAGGGGAGGGAGGAAGAGGGGACGGGAGAGAAGAGGAGGGGAGGAGAAGGGAGAGGAGAGGGAAAGAGAAAGGAGGAGGGGAGGTGGAAGAGAGAGGAGAGGAGGGGAGGAGGGAAGGAAGAAGAGGGGAGGGGAGGGGGAAGAGAGAGGAAGAGAGGAGGGGAGGAGGGAAGGAAGAAGAGGGGGGGAGGGGAGGAAGGGAGGGGAGTGCATTCCTAACCTGTGAGACGACCTACAAAAAACTAGGAGACTGCAGCTGTGAGTTTTGTAAAATAGGAACAGGAAAAAGGCCAGTTTGTCTGCATCCCAATTAGGCTGGAAAGATAGTTTGGAGTCAGACCATGAAGGCTTTTTACAAAGGAGTATTATTATTAAGCGTATGGAGTCTTCTCTTATTGCTCCAAGGTTCAGTTCAGATATGTACCCGCTCCAGGGTCCTCTAGATTCCCAAACACAAATCTGAGTAAAGAGAAAATATTGTTAAATGCCAGGAAAATACTGATCCCAGACTCCTAGTTTGCTACTCCCTTTGGACAGTGTCTGTATGCCTTTTGTCCCCGGCAGAAACTAGATCTTGAAGTTAGCGAGAAGAATCGTTGTCCGGGGCTCGCGTCCCAGGAAAGGCCTGGATCAGGAAACGGCGAGCGGATTATGGCGTTTGGGAAGATCTTTAAATGAAGGATAGGAAAAGTGTCTCGCCTTTCTTTCTGCATGCAAAACAGAATCTAGGAGAAAACCATGAGAGGAATTGACCTCAATCAAGGAGATAAAGACAGATGCTTGAAAGACATACTATGGGTAGCGTGGCCGAGCGGTCTAAGGCGCTGGATTTAGGCTCCAGTCTCTTCGGAGGCGTGGGTTCGAATCCCACCGCTGCCATCAACACTGATTTTTTTGGCTAAAAATTAATTTGTTTAATTTCCTTATTACTTTGTAACATACAAAAATATATGCGTGAAAGAATTTTGGAACCCTAGTGGTTTTAATTAAGTTTGTTGTCTTCTTTTTTCACATTTGTAGAAGGCTATATGTTTTTAGCCCCCCAGATCTTTTTAAGGATCAGTCAATTTTTAAAAAAAAATTATTAAACACCTACAATATGTCAGGTAACTGTGCTAAACTGGGGATAAAAAGAAGGGTAAAGGGCAGCTCTTGGCCTCAAAGAGACAATTTGCAAACAACTATATCCAAATAACGTGTGTGTGTGTGTGTGTGTGTGTGTGTGTGTGTGTGTGTGTGTGTGAAATAATCAAATGGAGGGAGGGAACTAGAATTTAAAATGAGGAAAGGTTTTCTGTAGAAGATGGGATTTTAGGGCTGCTAGGTGGCGCAGTGGATAGAGCACCAGCCCTGAAGTCTGGAGGACCTGGTTTCAATTCTAGTCTCAGACAATTAACATTCGCTAGCTGTGTGACCCTGGACAAGTCACTTAACCTCAATTGCCTCAGCAAAAAAAAAAAAAAAAAAGAAAGATGGGATTTTAGCTGAGACTTAAAGGAAACCAGGTAATTCAGGAGACAGATAAGGAGGAACAGCCTTCAAGGCTTGAGATAGTCAGTGAAAATGCCAGAGCTGAAAGAGAAATTTTTACATTTAAAATAATTGTAGATAATCCAAAATATTTGGGATCCTATCTTCAAGACAAATCCAAGAACTTTATGAATACAATTACAAAACATTTTTCATACAAATAAACAGATCTAAATAATTGGAAAAAATACAAACTCCTCATGCGTAGGCTGAGCTAATATAATAAAAATTACAATTCTGTCTAAATTAATCTACTTATTCAATGTCATACCAACCAAACTGCTAAAAAAATATTTCATAGAACTAGAAAAAAAAATAAAATTCATCTGGAAGAACAAAAAATCAAGGCTATCAAAGTATTTAATGGGGGAGGGGGGAATGAAAAGAAAGCTGGCTTTGCTGTACCAGACCTAAAACTATATTATAAATAAGCTGTCATCAAAATCATTTGGTACTGGCTAACGAACAGAGTGACGTATCAGAGGAGTAGGTTAGGTACATAAAACATTAATAGTCAATAGCTCTAGTAATTTAGTATTTTATAAACCCAGTCTTCAGCTTCTGGGATAAGAATTCACTATTTGACAAAAATTGCTGGGAATACTAGAAAATAATATGACAGAAACTAGGCACAAACCAACATCTCACACCCTATATCAAGAGAAGGTCAGAATGAATTCATAATTTAGACATAAAGAATGATACTATAAATAAATTAAGAGAGCAAGAGATAGTTTACCAGTCAGATCTTTGGGAAAGAGAGAGGAATCTGTGCCCAAAGAAGAACTAGAGAACATAATGAAATGTAAAATGAATAATTCGGATTACGTTAAATTTAAAAAGTTTTACACAAACAAAACCAATGCAGCCAAAATTAGAAAGGAAGCAGATAGCTGGGAGGAGGGGGATTTATTTTTACATTGTTTCTGATAAAGGCTTCATTTCTAATATATGTAGAGAATGAGATAAATTTATATGCATATAAGTCATTCCATAATTGACAAATGGCCAAAGGATATGAAAAGAATTTTCAGAAGAAGAAATTAAAGCCATTTTTTGGTGGTTGTAGTCCTTCGTTCTTGAAGAGGACCAAAATGACATCATTGTGTTAGAGTCAAGTTACAATATGTCCAACTGTGGCTGATCAGACCAATACAAACTCAGAATGTTCTGCCACAGGTCAGACATAAATAGTCCATGTGAGCATTTGGGGAAGCTTCCCTAATTTTGCACATCTTGAGTTTCCTTTGAGCTAATTCAATTCTGCTTTGCTCATAAAGAGCAGCACCTTTTCTGATGAAGGCAAAAGATGCTGGGAGTCCTGCTTAAGTGTTTCCTATTACAGGAGCCACCTGCTCCGTGGCTGATTTGCAACTCCTTCAAGTATGTTATGATTCACAGCTATGGGGGCTTTCAGAGAATCTACCTGCCCCTTCACACTCAGGCATAGTCCTTAACAGTCTCCCATGTCATACAATCAATTCTAAAGTTCTTAAGAGAAATCTTTAGAGTTCTTGTATTACTTTTTCTGACCACTTTGTGAGCACTTGCCCTATATGAGTTTTCCATAATTTTTTTTTTGGGGGGGGGGGCAAATGTATGTTTGTCATTCAAACAATGTGGCCAGTTCAACAAAGCTGTGCTCTTTGCAGTAGAGTTGGAATGCTTGGAAGTTTAGTTTGATAAAGGACCTGAGTGTCTGGTATCTTATCCTGCCAGGCAATCTTCAGAATCTTCCTAAAGCAATTCACATAGGCATGATTCAGTATCCTGGTATGACGATGGCTATACAGGCATACAACAATGAGGTCAGCACAATGACTCTGTAGACCTTCAGTTTGGTAGTCAATGGATCTCAAAGTACAATGGTTGTCATGGTGGAGGATTGAGGGGGGAGGATGAGAAGTGTAAAAAATGTCCTGAAAATTGGGAGAACAAAAGTTATGAGGGGCTTTGAATTCTGAACAGAAGATTTTATATTTGATCCTGGAGAATTAGGATGGCCACTGGAGTTTATTGAGTATAAGGAATGGGGAATGAGGAGGGTGGACCTGTGCTTAGGAAGATTACTTTTGAAATTAAATGAAGTATGGATTGAAGTAGGGTAGAGACTTGAGGAGGGTAGATCACCAACAAATTTGTAACAGTGTAGGATTGAAATTATGAGGATTTGTACCAGTATATACCAGAGTCACAGGAGGGATTGGACATTTGGGAGAGATGGGTAGGTAAAATCAACAAATTTTAAATAGATGATAGCATCATTTCTGTCAAGAAACCTTGAAAAGACTTCAAGGGCAATGGTAAGTAAATCACTCTTAATTTCATATCATTTAGACAATGTTACTGCATAGCCCAGATAGCTAAATTGCTATAACAGATACCAGTCTGTGCCAGTCTTGTTGAATATTATGTGCTTGCTTTTAGTTTTTTTTTTAATACATTTTTTTATTAGAGCTTTTTGTTTGCAAAACATTTGTATGGCACAGCAACAACAATGCTATATGATGATCAATTCTGATGGACATGGCTCTGTTCAACAATGAAATGTTTCAAACCAGTTCCAATTGTTCAGTAAAGAAGGCCATATACATCCAGAGAGAGGGACATGAGATATGGACTACAACATATCATTTTCATGCTCTCTATCAATGTTTGCTTGTATTGGGTTTTTTTTTTTTTTTTTTTTTTGTTCATGTAGATACAATTGTTCTTGCACAGCAAGATAAGTTTGGAAACATGTATACATATATTCGACTTGTCAAATATTTTAATACAATTAACATGTAGTGGACTTCCTGCTATCTAGGGGAGGGGAGGGGAGTAGGGGGGAAAATTTGTAACTGAAAGCTTTGTAATGGTCAATGTTGAAGAACTACCCATACATATGTTATGCAAATAAAAAGCTTTAATAAAAAACAAATAAAAGGTGTGTACCATAAAAAAAAAATTGGGTAATTTTTCAACATTGAGCCTTGCAAAATTTTCTGATCCAAATTTTTCCCTCCTTCCCCTCACCCCCTCTCCCAGATGTCAGGTATTCTAATACATGTTAAATATGTTAAAATATATGATAAAGCCAATATATGTATTTATTTATATAGTTATCTTGCTGCACAAGAAAAATCAGATCTGGGGGAAAAAAAAAACCTGAGAAGGAAAACAAAATGCAAGCCAACATCAACAGAAAGCATGAAAATGCTATGTTGTGATCCACAATCAGATCCCACACAGGCTTCTCTCTGGATGTAGATGGCTTTCTTCATCACTGAACAATTGGAACTGGTTTGAATTAACACATTGTTGAACAGAGCCATGTTGTTGCCTTGTATAATGATCTCCTGGTTCTGCTCATTTCACTTAGCATCAGTTCATGTAAGTCTCTCTAGGCCTCTCTGAAATCATCCTGTTGGTCATTTCTCACAGAGCAACAATATTCCATAACATTCATATACCATAATTTGTTCAGCCATTCTCCAATTGATGGGCATCCATTCAGTTTTCAGTTTGTAGCCACTACAAAAAGGGCTGCCACAAACATTTTTGCATATGTGGGGCCCTTTCCTTTAAGATCTCTTTGGGATATAGGCCCAGTAGAAACACTGCTGGGTCAAAGGGTATGCACAGTTTGATAACTTTTTTGATAACTTCTGCTCTCCAGAATGGCTGGATCCCCTCACAGTTCCACCAACAATGTATCAATGTCCCTGTTTTCCCACATCCCCTCCAACACTCCTCACTATCTTTTCCTGTCATCTTAGCCAATCGGATAGGTGTGTAGTGATATCTTAGAGTTGTCTTAATTTGCATTTCTCTGATCAATAGTGATTTAGAATACTTTTTCATATGACTAGAAATGGTTTTAATTTCTTCATCTGAAAATTGTCTGTTCATTTCTTTTGACCATTTATCAATTGGCTTGAATTCTTATAACTTTGAGTCAATTCTCTATATATGTCAGAAATGAGGCCTTTATCAGAATCTTTAAATGTAAAAATGTTTTCCCAGTTTATTGCTTCTAGAATGCATTTTCTTAAATGGATAAATTGTTTTAATGCTGAAGAATCTAATAAATCAACAGAAAGGATAGTAACCAAAAAGAACAAAACAATCAAAAATAACCACAAAGTAACGCGGAAAAGTTAAGCAAAACAACACAATAAAAGTGATTGCTAATATGATTTAGATTATAGTAACAATATCCATTGCATTTAGCCTTTATTGTATTGCAACTTAATGTTCTCTGCACTTGCATAATTGTAGGTCTTGTGTATATTGTTTTGTTTTTCATTCCTCATCTAATTGGAAGGGACTTGAAGAACCATTAAGCCAACTCATACTGGTAGGCAGGAATTCCTAACATGAATTCTGAGGACTTGGTAGATAGCCAGACAGATAGAGAATGAAGAGACAGACAAGCACAGAAAGACAGAGACAGAAACAGAGAGACAAAGAGACAGTGAGAGATAGATAGTAGATTAATAGACTATATTTCAGTGTAATTGATTTCCTTTGTATTCCTGTGCATTTTATTTTATGCATTTTGTGTGGGACATGCAGATCCTCATCCAAAATGACTACTCAGAGGTCTCTCAAAGTGAAAAGGAAAAAAAAAATTTAATTAGAATTTCATGAAATTCAGGCAGTCCACACCTCAAGCAATGGAGGGTCTCGGAGGGAGGAGAGCCACTGCCCCGACTAAATGCTACTCATGCTTGCACACACACAGTTTTAACCCCTCAAAAATCATTAACCTCTCCCTTTACCCCTTTGATTGGCTGCAACAATTTCATTCCTTTTTTGGACAATTATGACCTAACTTCCGTGGTATGTCCTTGTCTCCTTTCTCCCTGTCTGGTGACTTCTGGGAAGACAAAACCGAGGCATACTGTCTCTTACTCTAGCTGATTGTTAAGGAATGTGTGTGTGTGTGTGTGTGTGTGTGTGTGTGTGTGTGTGTGTGTACATATGGAGTGTTCCCCTCTGTGAATTCTTCATTTTTCTCTGTTTCACACAATTTAAAAATATTATTTTGAGAAGAGGCCATAAATTTCACCAGACTGCCAAAAGGGCTCCAAAGAAATTAACTTCTCCTGGAGTAAAGGAATCTACACCCATTTGTTTTTGATCCTTAGAGTAAGTAACTAAGTAGCAGCTTTGAAATAAATGTGTCTGAGACCTTGTGAATTTGGGAGATCCAGGAGTCTCAAATTAATTACTACTGACAACCAAAAGTGGTAACAGGAGATACCCAAGCAGTAGTGATTGATGTAATATGAAATCCTAAAACTTGATTTTGGAGTCTGCTCCAAAGTGGCTCTGATCACCTTTTAGCCCAGGAAACACCCAGTCTATCTGATTCTGAGTAGATTACTTCATTGCAAACTGATGATCTTGTCAGTGATAATCAAATTTTGGAGACCATCCTCAATTCCTCTGGAGATTATTCCCTAGCCCTACACTTGAGCTATAGAATTAAGATATCTATGATTGAAAGCTGTATGAGTGTATCTTCTTGGTTCTCTTTTTTTACAGGATTCTCTTAGAATTCAGTCCTCTTAGTAATAGCATCACATTGCTTTTAAATAAATATTTGCCCCTTGACTAGGAGATGGGTTCAAGCCTGCAAATTTTTTTTGAGATATCTCCCAATACCAGTCTGGATCTTTTGGAGTCCTCCCTTCTCAACCTCATCATGATCAACTGCAAAAGAATCCTCTGTAGAAAAATATTTGAGCCCTGGAGAAAGCTAGACCTAAGGGAAATCTCATGAGAACTCTTCTGAAAGGCCTTTCAGTGATGATGAATTGCCTTTTGTCATATGCACTACATTTGTAATGTAAATTTATACCCACTTTTCCTATGGATCTTGTAGATATTTATGGAAGGGAGTAACCCAGATTTTTGAGAGGGTCTGGTAGCCACTGTTCTTGCTAAACCTTTTTAGGACTTGGTAAAAGCTAATTGAGCTAATGACTGATTGGCAAAGAAGTATGGACTAGTAATCTGCAACACTAGAATCATATCATTAAAATTATCCTGATAACTCTTAAGATTACTGCTACTAAAGTGGTAGCCACTATCTAGGAGCCTGGTCTACCAATTCAAATGGATATCCATAAGTAGCCTTAAAAAGAATGCTATGAAAACATTTTAAAACATTAAGTTGCCCTAGTATAACAAAAAGAATTGTGGGACCTCTATTGAACCAAAACCTCAAAGAGATCAAAGACTTATATTAACTGATAGGAAGTGAAATGGGGAAAACCAAAAGAAAAATTTATAAATAGCCACAATATTATTTAAAAAAAAAAAAAAGAACTTTGAAAGACTTAAGACCAATACTCCACAGGATTGTTGATTACCCACTAGCTGAGAGAGAGATAATGTACTCAAAATGCAGAAAAAACATATAGTCAATGTGAGAACTTGTTTTGTTTGATGATGCATTTCTGCCCTCCCTGAATTTTTGTTTGTTTGTTTGTTTTTTCAATATAAGGATAAGAGTAGAAGGAAGAGAGAGGCTAGGGATGGAGTGCAACAAAAAAAAAAAAAAAAAAAAAAAAAGGGAAAGGAAAGGAAAAGAGGGTCTTTGAAGCAATTTTAAAAATTTCTAGCAGAGAACAAAAAGACCAGAAAGAATCACAGATAAGAGGACAAATTTGAAAGTTACATATTGAATTTATTAAAGAAAAGAAAATTATAGGTAGTATAAGTACAACCCTTTTGTTGTTGTTCTATTATGTATATGTAAAAGGCCCATTTTGTTTGGTATTAAATTACAGATTCAAAATGAAACATATTCTAATAAGAAAGGAAGAAAGAAAACTGGAGTCAGGAGTCTTGGCCTTTAGTCCTTGTTCTACAATTGACTTGCTGAATGATCCTGAATCTCAATTCCGCAGATCAAAAGTAATGGACTAGATGTTCTCCCAGGTATCTTCTAGTTTTGATATACAATGTTTCATAAAATAGTTATGATTTGAAAAATATTGTAAAAGATTTGTGATCACTTTGATTTCCAGCCTCCTTCCCACAATGCAGATTACAGCCTATCCATGCTTGACTCTTGTAGAAAGATTCTTATTCATGTCTTCCTAGAAATTCAGAACAGGGGATCTAGAATTCTTGCTTCCATTCTCTTTCAACTGCAATTCTTCCTTCACCTTATTACTTGATGAATATTTCTAACATGGCTCATTTAAATAAATTCAGTGACTCCAAATAACTTACACAATCTATTTCCAAACGTATTTCCTAGTATTATCTCATATGACTCTCCATATTAATAGCCCAACAGTTCTCATACTATTGTCTAAAGAACTCCGGTTTTCCATGGTATCTCCTCTGTAGCTTCTCAAGATCAAAATGATTTTTATAATGATATAATGATGTCATTAGCCTATTAAGATGCTTCTTTCTTTTCTGACAACATATCAGTGTGAGGTCAGATTTTCTCCATATATTTTCTATCTTTGAAACAGATTGTTCATTAAAGCACTTTGTAGATCTTAATGGTGCTATTATTATTTATGTACTTATTTTTGTGGTTTGTCTTTAATATTTCTGTTTTGTTTTCCTCTCAGTTTCCCTTCAAAATTATTTTTCCCATTCTCTTTTTTTAAACTTACCTTTGTCTATTCCCCCATTTTTTTTTTTGCTGCAAAAACCCCCACTCATTTCCATATGAAAAATTATCCACTAAGAGCTTACTCTGTGCTAGAAAATTATTAGGACATTTGACAGGATTTACAAAAGAAATAGAGGATACCATCTCTGTGTTCACAAATGATTTTTTGAAAAAAGACAACCAGTGACTACCTCTCCTCCTTTAAGGCCATGTAGAGAAACATTTATAACTTATGATGTACTTCTTTGAATAGGTAATCATTAGACACAGAAACACATTTCTCTCAGTAGATAAATGAGAAACCATATGACTAAAATATTGCATGTGACATATTTATTTGCTTTGTCAATAGGTTTCTTATTTGTTTTTCTTTCTTACAAGAGAAAGTTCAGGGGAAAATTTTTTTAAAGTATCAGTAAAATGCTAAAATAAACAAACAAAAGTACTGCTCCTTAATGGAAAATATTATTTTAAAAATCTCCATATTTGTCCAATGGTACTATGTCTGCAAATCATGAAAGAGCAAATTCTCAAAAGAATGACAATTATAGGTAACCAATGAGCAGTGGTGGGATAAATAGTAGATTTTTAAAAAATCTGCAGCAAATCTCAGCAAATACATGTGGATAAAAAAATATTATAAAAACCATCATTAAGGAAAATTGCAAACTTACCTGCTAAGACAAACTAAGGAATTACATGAATGTAATTATAAAATGCTTTTTATAAAAACAAAGTCAGAGGGGGCAGCTAGGTGGTGCACGGGATAGAGCACCAGCCCTGAAGTCAGGAGGACCTGAACAATCTGGTCTCAGACACTTAAAAAACTTTCTAACTGTGTGACCCTGGGCAAGTCACTTAATCCCAATTGCCTCAGCAAAAAGCAAAACAAAACAAACAAGAGTTAAATAACTGAAGAAATATTTTTTATGGGTAGGCAGAACCAATGTAATAAAAATGACAATTCTACTTAAAGTAGTAATATTTTTGTACTTTTTAAAATTTATTTACTTATTCAATGCTTCCCAAATAAATTACCAAAAAATAATTTCGCTCTGCAGAAAAAATAGTAAAATTAATTTAGAAGAACAAAAGAATAAGAAATTAATGAAAAAATGTTAAGAAAGAGGTTCAGCAGTACTAGATCTTAACCTATATTATCAGGCAGTAATTATCAAAACTATTTGGTACTACTACACACCTGTCAGATTGGCTAAAATGACAGGAAAAGATAATGACGAATGTTGGAGGGGATGTGGGAAAGCTGGGACATTGATACATTGTTTGTGGAACTGTGAATGGATCCAGCCATTCTGGAGAGCAATTTGGAATTATGCCCAAAAAGTTATCAAACTGTGCATACCCTTTGACCCAGCAGTGTTTCTATTGGGCTTATATCCCAAAGAAATCATAAAGGAAGGAAAGGGCCCCACATGTGCAAGCATGTTTGTGGCAGCCCTTTTTGTAGTGGCTAGAAACTGGAAACTGAATGGATGCCCATCAATTGGAGAATGGCTGAACAAATTATGGTATATGAATGTCATGGAATATTATTGTTCTGTGAGAAACGACCAGCAGGATGATTTCAGAGAGGACTGGAGAGAGGGTCTTTAAAACAATTTTAAAAATTGATGCTCAGTGAAATGAGCAGAACCAGGAGATCATTATACACGGCAACAACAATACTATATGATGATCAATTCTGATGGACAATCCAACAATGAAATGTTTCAAACCAGTTCCAATTGTTCAGTGAAGAAAGCCATATACACCCAGAGAGAGGGATATGAAATGTGGGCCACAACATAACATTTTCATGCTCTCTATTGATGTTTGCTTGCATTGTGTTTCCTTTCTCTGATCTTTTTTTCTTGTAGATACGATTTTTCTTGCACAAAAATGATAAGTGTGGAAATATGTATACATATATTCGATTTGTCAAGTATTTTAATGTAATTAACATGAAGTGGATATCCTGCCATCTAGGGGAGGGGTGGGGAGTAGGGGAAAAAATTGTAATAGAAAGCTTTGTAAGCTTTCTTTGTAATGATGAAGAATTACCCATACATATGTTTTGCAAATAAAAAGTTTTAATAATAAAAAAAAGAAAGAAAGAAAAAAGAAAAAAAAAAGCTAAACAGAAGTGTAATAAAAAAAAAAAAACACCACAACTATTTGGTACTGATTAAGAAATAAATAAGTAGATCAATGAAACATAACACACATAATACATCATAGTAAATGATTATAGTAACCTGGTATTTAACAAATGCAAAAATTTAAACTTTTGGAATAAAAAATATGGAAATGGAAAGCATCTCATAGAAATTGATTATGGATCAATACTTATCAAGATAAGGTCAAAATGGATATATGACCTAAAGGAAGATATCCACAAGTAAATTAGAAGAACGTGGTACATATTACTTATGGATAGAAGAAGAATTTATGAATAAACAAGAGATAGAGAGCATTATGAGATGTAAAATACATAATGTTGATTATATTATATGAAAAAAGTTTTGTACAAATAAAACCAATGTAGCTAAGCTTGGGAGGAAAGTAAAAAATTGAGGAAAAAAATTTATAAAGCATCTTGGATAAAGTTCTCATATTCCAAATATGTAGAGAATTTTGTCAAATTTTTGAGAATGAGTCATTCTCAAATTGATAAATGACCAAAGGATATTATCAGGCAGTTTTTCAATGAAGAAATCAAAACTATTTACAATCTTATGAAAAAATGCTTTAAAATATTATTGATTAGAGAAATGCAAATTAAAACATCTTTGAACTATAGTCTTATACCTATCAGAGTGACTCAAATGATAGAAAAGGAAAATGAAAAAGAGTTGCATAAATTAATGAAAAGTGAAATGACAATGAAAAGTGAAATTTGGAAGAACCAAGAGAACATTGTATATAGTAAAAGCAGTATTGTTTGGAAATAATTGTGACCAAACTATTCTATGTATTATAAATATTCAAATCAACTCCAAAGGATTTATGAAAAAAAAAAAAAAAAAGGATATCCACCTCTAGAAAAAGAACAGCTAAATAGAAGTATGCTTAGTATGATTTTACATATATTTATAAATCTGTTTCAGAAGGTGGTTTTCTCTAGTGAAGATGAGGAAGAAGAACAACAATAGAACTTAAAATGTAACAAAAGTAAATTAAAAAAATTTTTTTTAAAAAGATAGCTGTGAAAATGCAGTGTCCATAAAAGATAGAAAGCCTACTTATGTATTGTACTGCTGTCCAAAAAATAAGAAAATACCTACAAGGAAGGCCTTTAACATATCCCTTAGATATTACAATTTGATATTACACACAAGCAATCAAATAAAGCAGCAGAGTCCTTGGTGCTAAGACCAAGAAAGTTTCAGATCTAAGCTTTTAATAGTGGTGGTTAGTTGCAACTGCTCTGAGGCTTCTGCATATTCAGGAAATGCTGGGCTGTCTTTTGGAAGCAAGAATTAGGATAGGGCATATGTAAATGTCACTGTTTGGGGCTGTTTTGAGTTTCCTCTAGGTCTCTTCTCCCAAAACTACTGAACAGTTTTCAAGGCTATTGTTTCTGTATACAACATTCCATATCCCCTCTCTAAAGTTTTACACAAGCTAACTCTACGCTTGGAATGTATACTTTCCTCATAGCCTGCATTCCCTAGCTTCCTTCAAGACAGTATTTTCCAGATTTCCTCATCTCTCCCTCCACACCCCCAGGAAATTACTTTGATTTATTTCATACTTCAAAAAAAAGTTATCTGTGTAAATATTGTTTCTCCCAACAGAACATGGGTTCCTTGAGTACAGGGATTGTTTTATTTTATGTATTTGGTTTATTACCATGATAGGCAGATAGTAGGTTCTATTAAATGCTTGCAGAATCAATGAGTGATCATAGAATGTGCTCTCACAGTACTGTCTTTGTTTAAATAGTTCTTTGTTCCTGGAATGCCTTCCAATTCTTTCTTTGCTTTCTTTGTTGATTCCCTAGTCCAAAGCTTCTTAAATTGTGGTTTGACAAGATTGTGATCAACTAGTGAAAAAGGTGGTTCTTCTCTGCAATTCAGTGATACAAGGCAATCCCAATAAACTTTGGATGAAAAAGGCCATCTGCATCCAGAGAGAGATTGAATGTGGATCAGCACATGCTATTTTCACCATTTTTTTTCTGTTTTTTTTTTTCCTCCTCTCATGATTTTTCTCTTTTGTTCTAATTTTTCTCTCCCAACATGACTCATATGGAAATATGGTTTTAAAAATGAAGATACATGTACAATTAAAAAAAAAAAAGGAAAGGAAAAAGGAAAAAAGAAAAGAAAAAATATTGTGGTTTGAGGTTCCATATGGGGTCAAGTAACTGGATGTGGGGGTTGTAAAGTTATGGCTTATTATCAGTAAATGTTTGATTTGTATACTTATATACCTCGGGTCAAGTAAAAATTTATTGGGGAAAAAGTGTTCTTGAATGGGAAAAGTTTAAGAAGTCCTGCTCTAATCATTATTTAAAGCCCAACTCAAATGCCAATTCTTCTAGCAAATGGAGAAGTTTTGAATGCTGTGGATAAGTTCATTTACCTTGACAGTATACTTCATAAGGATGTACACATATATGATGCAGTTGCCAGTTCTAACTCAGTGTTTGGGAGTCTCAGAAGGAAGGTATGGGAGAGAAGAGGTATTAGGCTTCCTACAAAATTGAAGGTTTATACAGCTGTTGTAATCTCATTGTTGTATGTTTGTGAAGCCTAGACAATAAGCTAATACTATTTCAGGAAACTGTACCAATTCTATTTGAATTGTTTTTGGAATATTCTGAAAATCTGAGGTCCTTTCTGAAGTTGACATGGGAAGCATTCAAATTCTGCTGAAGAGAACACAACTCCAATGGGCTAGCCATGTTGTTCGAATACTAAATGTATATTTGCCTAAAAGATTATTTTATAGAGAATTCGCACAAGACAAGTACTCACACAGAGGTCAGAAGAAGTGATACAAGGATACTCCCAAGATCTCTCTGAAGAACTTTGGAATTGATTGAGACATGACACTTGAGACCCAGCATGGCATGCCTGTATTAAATAGGTGCTCTAGAAGCAAAGCAGAATTGCAGTACATCAAAAGAAATATGAAATGCACAGTTAGAGATATCTCCACTCCTAATGTTCATTTGGACTATTTGTATCCAACCTGTGTCAGAGTCTTCTGAGATCATATTGGTTAGATACACTGTACCTTGATCCCAAAATAGTGTTGTCATTTTTGTCCTCTTTGAGATTGAAGAACAAGAGCTAACTGTATATAAAATATAAATTATTTTTACTTATGGGTATGTGTGTATATCTATATATAATTAGAACCAACTGGGCCCCCAAACTTGGAGTGCTATATCTTCTCACTTTTCATCAAAGTAGAGGACAATTATCTTTTTCCTCCATACAAAACAAAGGCTTAATATGTAAATCGTGAGTATGAACTGACAAAAAGATTTAAACCAGGATATAGTGATGTACTTACAAATAAACTCTCCTATAGGTCTACTTATACTTTAGAGCAACAAACAGTTTGTGAGACAAGGAGTTTTACATTTGACCTAGTCTCCACGAAGTCCAAAAAATTCCCACTAGTTCCATATTTTGTATCATGGTGATGAAGTCCTCAATGGGGTGTTGGACAGAGAGAAACTAAAGAATTGATCCCTGAGGTAGGCAGAGAGAAGGCACTGATAAAGATCAGTTTAGCTCCATGGTCCCACCCTCTGTAAAGGTCTCAAGCAATCTTATCTTGCCATGCTCTGTCAGAAATCCCAGGCATTTTCTTTAGGTTAAATTTTCCCTATAAAATCTACTCATGGGCTATCCTGAGGCTGCTACTTTCCTTTGGGTCAGTCATCACAATATTCTGCCTCTTTCTTTTCCCTTTCCTTTCCCCCATGCCATATGGAATTTTCCTAATTCTTTTATGTTTCCCTACTTCACTTCTCCTCTTTATAGCTAACTAACTCTTTTAGGGTACTAAGTCTCTTTCAGGATTTAGCATGCCAGCCAAGGGCATACCCCAATATCATGGGGTGCTCCCTTTCTACTGAGTAATTGTGAATTCCACTGAGAAACTTGTTTTCATATGCTCTCCCAACCCTATTTCATATTTATCATTCCTGGTGTCTATCGTATCCCTTCATTTTGTCTTTGACTCATTTCCCTGAATAAGTCTATCTTTTGCCAAAGAAAATGGCCATTATGAATGTCACATGACTCAACCCCAACTTTTGGTTCCTATCATTATCTGGTGTCTAAATAATCCACATACATCATTTTCATGTCTCCATCACAAGGAATGAATTTCTTCCTCCTGTTGGTGACCATTTTCTCCAATGAAAAAACTTTTCCTGCAGCCAATTATATATCCAACTAAAGGGGCCAAGATCCCTAGATCTCTCAGTTCATGAGTTTGCCTCTAAGTCTGGATATACCCATCTGGGGAATCACCATTTAATTGTAAGAAATAAAATACCAACAACCAACTGGGTCCCAAATTGTTGTGCCTGTCTCAGTTTCCCTCAGTTGCAGTATCAGTCTCCCTTAATTGCTGTTTCAATCTCCCTTAATTGCTCTGTCCCAGAATAGAAATCCCCCAATTCCTGACCTTCAGAAATAATTGGACTCACATTCTAAAGTAATCATGAAACCTCCAGATGGTCAGCCTCGACCTACCTCTTATCTATCTATGACCCAGACAAGCAGTCTGCTTTGGCAAGGCTCCTTATTCCTAACCTGTCAAGGCAAGGAGCCTTGCCAAAGCAGACTGCTTGTCTGAATTTATGTTTTCCTTGGACACCAGATGTCCTCAGTTGTTCCCATGAGTTCTTTGTCTCCCTGAGCTATAGGAACCCTATATTAATCCATGACTTTCTTCAATGGAGTGCTGTGTACTTTGTACTCAGTTGGCTGCTGTGTGTCAGTCTCGGGCATGGACTTCGTGCTTTGAGACATGAGTCCCACCAGTCCTGATCCATAGCTATGGATTCTGAACTCTCAATTAACATCAATAAAACATTACCTAATTCCCATGTGTGATACTGCCTCACTTTTTCCCTGAGCATTACAAAATCTCATACTCAGATTTGCTCAAGATTATACATGTGCTTTAGTTGCTGAGTATTTGAAGTTTTCCATTTCTGTAGAGATGAGAAAATGGCACTATGTCCTTACCTCTGGGGGGGGGGGAATGCTCAGAGACATTTATTCTAATACTCAGACAAAAAAAGAAGAAAGAGCAGGGTTTAGGTCACATTTCTTTTAAATATTTATTGAGCCAGCAGCTCTTCCTACTCAGAAGTTGCTTCTTCGTGTCAAATCATAAGCTATTCAATGTTGAGCCTCACATATTTCTCTGGAAGTTGTCTGAGAAAGTCCTGTGCCTTCTTCATAGGATGGCCCCTATTTTCCCACCCTCACACATTTTCAGTAAGGTGAACCCCGCCAGTCACACTTAAGATTATTCTATATGTGTCAAATCTCTTTACGAAACTGTAAGCTCCATAGGAACTGAGACCTTTGAGTTTAGCTCAGTGTTTAGCATAATATTTTGCATTCTGTAGGTGCTTTTCAAAGAATCAATATAATCTTCATTGTGATGTACTTTCATACTGGTTCTTTCTTTGTTGAGCCTCTAATTTAGGAAACAATGGTGTAATTAGAACAGTTGGTTTTCCAGCTCCTGGTCTCTGACCTCCTGAGGATTTTTGTCTTTCTTTTTCCACATTTTGTTTCTCCTTTTAGAGATTCAGAAATCAGGCTATACTCAGATACATAGGTTCCTGATGGATTTTGCAGCTCATTAGAATCTAGACTTTCTCTGTGGTAGATTTGAGTAGCCCGACAGGTTACTTGACATTCCCAAGTGGCTAACTGGTTAACTCTATGGAATTAGATGTTATCATCTCCAGGAAGAATATTCCTTACATTCATAAACTTTAGATAAGACTATCTAGATAAGACATATTTCTGGGAATTTAGATATGTAATACTTTCTGGTCCAGGAATATAACTACACTGAGGGCAAATCATTCTCATTGGATTATATCCGTGTTCCAGCTGGAAATCATTCAAACTACTTAAGAGTGTAATGCTCAGGGAGAAACTGAGGCAGTATTGCACATTGGAGATTAGGTAATACTTTATTGATGTTAATTGAGAATTCAGAATCCACAGCTATGGATCAGGACTGCTGGGACTCTTGTCTCAAAGCACATAGTCCATTTTGAGTTTAGACTGACAGACATGCCAGCCGACTGGATCTCAAGCAGGTCCAGCAAATAGTAAGTTTGGCCATAACATTTTAATAAACCTTCTGGGAACAAAGAGCTCATGAGAGAAAAGGAGGGGTTTGAGCACTGGAGAGGGGAAGGAGAATTGAGTTCCAGAAAGACTATCAATTCAATTCTGACAGGTACTGAGTGAAAGGAAGCTTGAGACAGAAAATGGAAGACAGTAAGTTGGGAGCCAAAAGATAAGGGATATGTTGAGGTGGACAATCTGGAGGTTTTATGACTCCTTTGGAATGTGAGTCCAATTATTTCTGATGGTCAGGTTTTTTTCAGTAACAGAGACCTGAGATCTATTAATCTGTGTAAGGTTATTCTTTCCTCTCAGTAAAATTTTTGTCCAATAAAGATAATTCAGGGAACCCCGTGACTGAATTAATTTTAATTGCAGTTTAAACTAATTTGTTGTCTAACTCTACCCTAAGCCCTAAGAATAGAGTCTAGGACAATATTACAGAGATTAATAGAAACCCTCAAAGCTGGGAGACATGTGACCTGGAACAAGAAATTTAGCCTTTTTAGACCTCAGTTTTCTCATCTGAAAAATGAGAGATTTGGACAGAATTCAAGGTTCTTTTCAATTTTAAATAGAAGATCCTTGATCTTCTGATGCTGTCTATCTTGTGGACCTCATAACCTCTAGAAAGAACAGGTATGAGTCAGCTCACTCAGGATCAGAAAAAATATCTTGTTTACTAAGCAGAAAGGCAGAGTCTTTGGGCCACACCCAGGGAGGAAAGTATAAGAAAAGAATGGCAGTAATCCCCAATCCTATTATCCCCAGTTTTTTCCTAATTACTCTTCCCATAAGGAAATGTTCCAAGATAGACTTGCTATCTTTACCTGAACAATGAAGTTGTCAATGTGGGTAAGAGTATGATAAAGAAAGATGTAAGATCACGAGAAAGTAAATTCTTATCTCTATCTTTACCAAAGTGATCACTCTTCTGATAATTCTAGGCAGCTTTAATTGGGAAAGAAAGGAAATGTCCCCTTCTTTCACCTAGTCACTCAAAGTGAATGCTACCTTAAGAATAGATTAGTCTTACAATTATTCCAGCAAATTTTGGATGCAGACCAGTGTTGTAAAAAACCCTTATTACCTAGTGAGGAAGGTTCCTCAAGAATCTTTTTTCTTTTTTAAGCCAGAGGTAACAATTCCCCCTGCTCTGGTAGACTTCTTTAATTATAATCAAGTACAGCTCAGAAATGCTATGTAAGCAAATCATTGTTTTTCTGTGACAAACATTAAGTAGGTTTTTGTTTAAGTACCATAAGGACAAATAAGGAAGAGAGGATTTCAGAGATCACTCAGTACATGGAGAAGAACATTGTTATTCTGATAGCTAGAAAAATTTAAAAAAAGATTTAAATCCACGATATGGATAATCTTTCCCAGGAAATGTGATATTCAGAACTGGAGCTACTCAAATCAGAAAATTTGAATGCCATTTCAAAGAACAGAAGATGTTAAGCATAGATATAGTGTATCTAGTCTCAAGAAGTTTTCATTCAAATCCTAATTTGGACAATTAATAATTATACAAAAGTCACTTAACTTTTTCCAACAGACTTCTTCAGCTGTAAAAGTGAGATAATATCTGCACTATCTTCCTCACTAGAATATTACAAAGAAAAAATTTTGTCTTCCCCAAAATACTATATCAATAAGAATTATTATTATTGGGTCCCGGAAGTTGGAGGACTTCTTTCTGACTTTATAAATGACCAGGATTTGATATGGTTTCAATTAAAGGTACTTTGGAATTGGGAGTCATATGTTCCCTAGGCAAATCATATGGCATCTTTGTTTTTTAAGATATAACTGGTTACCCCTTGTCTTCCTAAATAACTTGGAAATGAATGAGAACCATCTTTCATCATATGGAAAGTGAGGAAAGATGGGAGTTACTTCATGGAAATACAAGACTTTAGGAAGAGGAACACAAATGAGCACAGACTTCATACACACACACACACACACACACACACACACACACACACACATTCAACCCATCTCATTTTACAAATGAAGAAAATGATTATGTGTGACATGCCTGAAATTCATTCCAGCTGAATCTCTAGTGCTAGAATTTTTAAAGTATGACTTTCAATGACTTCCTACCCTAATATTTATGTTACATATTCATTTATTACATAAGAAGGTCTAGATTCAAATCAAACCCTGCTACTTACTATCTATGTGGTCTTGGGTAATGCATATGTGCTCTCCAGATTTCAGATTCATAATATCAAAAAATCATAGATATGTAAGTTAGGCTTTAGAAATTGAGTGTTCAATGTTCTAAATGAGCAAAAGAGGAAACTGAGGCCCAGATTTGACCAAAGTTATCTATATGATTTGAAACATTAATGGTTGTATGTATCACAAGGCTGGAATTTTAATTCAAATCCTCTCTTTCCACATCCAGTGTTGTTTCTAACATCCTGTAGTTTCCATTTCATCTCTAAGAATGAAGCAAGAGGAAAAGATAGGGATTCAAGGTGCCTTCCAGCTGGATCATATGATGCTTTTATCAGCCTTCTCATTTCTTTGTAAGACATTTGTCAATTTATGGAATTGATCTAATGGACAAAATACCTAGGTTTAAATCTTAGGTTCACATCCTAGCTCAGATACTTGGTAAATGTACCTATTAACTCCAAATTCAGAGAGACAGAGAATGAAGGAGGAGAGAGGAAGGGAGGGAAGGAAGGAGAGAGAGAGAAGAAGAGAGAGAAAGGGAGAGAGAGAGAGAGAGACAGAGAGAGACAGAGACAGAGAGAGAGAGAGAGAGAGAGAGAGAGACAGTTGGGGGGAAAGTGAGGAAAAAGGGAAGGGGGAGGAAGGAAGGAAGGGAGGGAAGGAGAGACAAATTTAGACCTAAATTTTACATGTTGAATCCTTCATTAGACTATGAGCTTTTTGAGAGCAGAGTTTGTCTTTTGTCTTTATTTGAATCCTCAGCACTTAGCACATAGGAAACTTTTAATAAAGATTTATTGATTGACTAATAAAGATATAAATGCTGCATTAGGTAAAGTTGCAGATGACACAAAATTAAGACAGTAGATGACAAAATCAGAATACAAAAGAATTTTGATTGATTAAAAGAGTGAGTCAAGGGGCAGCTAGATGGTTCAATGGATAGAGCACCATCCCTGAAGTCAGGAGGATCTGAGTTCAAATTTGATTTCAGACACTTAATATGCATAGGTAATTTTTTAACATTGACCCTTGAAAAGCTTTCTGTTACAAATTTTTCCCTCCTACTCCCCACTCCCTCCCCTGGATGGCAGGTAGTCTAATATATGTTAATTATGTTAAAATATTTGACAGATCCAATATGTGTATATATATATATTTATAGTTATCTTGCTGTACAGAAAAAAAAAAAAACTTGAGAAGGAAAACATAATGTAAGCAAACATCAATAGAGAGTGTGAAAATGCTACATTGTGGTCTAGATTCAGATCCCACAGGCCTCTCCCTGGGTGTGTATGGCTTTCTTCATCACTGAACAACTGGAACTGGTTTGAAACATCTCACTATTGAAGAGAACCATGTCCTTCAGAATTGATCATCATATAGTATTGTTGCCGTGTATAATGATCTCCTGGTTCTGCTGATTTCACTCAACATCAGTTCATGCAAGTCTCTCCAAAGATTTGACATATTTAAAAAGAGAGAAAGAAAAGGAATAAGGGCTAGGTGATCCTTTTAAGTCTTTGCTAATTCTAGAATTCTGCAGTTTGGTATTGCTGAAGATATTAATAGAATGAAAATGGCAATGAGAAAGATTTTCCTGAGATTGAAGTACTATCATATATGGAGACATACCTTTTCTCAAGGAAGAATTCACAAGCCAAACCAAGTAAAAAATTGTCATTACCTATTACAAATATCAATTGAATTTTCTGACAGTCTTGGGGGACTCTTTCTGATTAAACAAATTTCCTTAAAGTCAGTAAATTTACACAAATATGAAAGATTACAAGACCTTTTACCTAATGAGCACTGAAAGATGTGCCACTAGATCAAGTCTTCATAGACTGCCTGAACTTTTAAAAATCTGCTTGTTACATCTAAATACTTACCATAAGATAAAAAAGAAATAAAGAAAATTGAACCAAGGGTCTAGTTTCCAACATGAAAGCTTGAGACCCCTGAAGGGCTTATGGAGAGAAACTTTTGATGAACTCTTCTGCTTCCTATATTTCATCTTCATCTAGCTTCAGGTAAAAATTTGGTGAAAGATTATTTTATTTCTTGTCATTGGGACATATTATCTTTAATTATAATACTCTCCTTTTTCTTTTTAAAAATTCATATTTATTTTTATTGAAGTTGGGATGGAGATGGACTTATTCTGGGAAATACTGACAATTTAAAACAATGATTATAAATATAGTAGAGTATTTACTGGCTAATTGAATGTGATAAATAACGGTAACTTCTGTAGTTCTTTCTAAAATCTGTGTTCTGTAATTTTGCAACTATCTACCTCATAGAATGCTGGGGAGCAGATGGGCTCATGCTGGAGACTGGTATGAGAGAAAGATAACAAATAAGGTGATGTTCATCAGTAGAACCCAATATCAGATAGTGATGGAGAAATAAATGTACAGAGATGTTCCAAATAAAGGACAATTAAATTCAAGAGCTTGGTGAGTAAATTGTCTTCAAAATGGTCCAAAAATACAGGCATGATGAAAAGCTTTAATACCACTGGGAAAGAGTGGTTGATAGAAATTTACCTGAATTTCCAATTGCCTTTCAGACATATTACATTGAATGTCTCATAGAAATCTTAAACTCAACATGCCCAGAACTGAACTTATTATTTTTGTCCTTCCAATCCTATCCCAGTCCCTCAGATTCACAACCTAGTTGTTATCCTACACTCCTCATTATCTTTCAACCCTTTTATCCAATTTGTTGCAAAGGTCTATTGATTTTTCCAGCATCTCTGAAATAAGTCTCTTTATGACTTTTGATACTACTATCACTCGGGGGCAGAACTTCATCATCTCACATTTGGATTATTCAATAGTCTGTTAGTTGGTCTGCCTATCTCTCCCATCCAGTCCATCCTCCATTCGGTCAATGAAGTAATTTTTCCATATTTGCAGATCCTACCAAAGCATTCTCCTTCACATTCAATAAACTACAGTGCTTCCCTAACATCTCCAGGATCAAATGAAAAATTCACTGGTTGGTGTTCAAAATCCTTCATAACCTATTTCTCCCCAATCCTTCCAATCTTCTTGCATTTTATATTTCCTTTCCCTTTTTACTTTTTGATCCAGTAGCACTAACCTATCTATTCCCTGGACAAGTCACTCCCCTGGGCCTGGAATGTTTTCCCTCCTCATCTTTATCTTCTAGATTCCCTGTAATCCTTCAAGTCCCAGCTAAAATCCTACTGTCAACAAGAAATCTTTCCCAAGCTATTATAACTTTAATGCTTTGGGATGGCCATTTTTTTTTGAAAAAAAAAAATCAAATACATAACCAAAGCTTTCCTTATACAGTGGAATTTGGCTGAAATCGCCAATAATTTAACCCACATAATTAACTGGTTAGAGGTAAAAGAAACTCTACTTTGGCTTTGTGATAATTATTACTTAGCTAGTTATAATTTCCAGAGTAACTCCTCTCAATGTTTGTTGATCAATTAACAACTTGACCTGTTGTAATTTCTCTCCCATTCCTATCTTTTACATGTAAACCTTCTTTTCCATTAACCCACTAGTAATTTCATAAGCTTATTTTTTAAATAAAAATCTTTTCTTTTGCTTTTTGGTGGCCATAAAATCAATTGTACTTTTTTTTCCTGATGAAATTAGCAAAATTATATAAGGCATTATATGTATGTATGTATGTATATATATATATATATATATATATATATATATATATGCCATTATATTGCCAGATAAACTCTCTCTGGCAATCAGTGGTTATTTCTAGATACCATGAGATTATGCAGAGCATAAAATAAATTGGCTAATGAAATATTTTTGCATGCTGATAATTATGATGAGCAGTAGTATCTATCAGTGAATCCATCGGTATTTCCACATCACACATATTTATTTGCATGCTATCTCCCTCATTAGATTCTGAACGATTTGGAGTTAGGAATTTTTTTTTTTTGCCTTTTTAAAAAAAATTACTATTCTTTTTTTTAATAGTCGTATTTCTATTTATCATTTAGCACAGTACCCAACACATTGTAGATGCATAATAAATGCTTATTACCTAACTGTCATATCTTGAATTTATCGTTAAAATTTCAATATGTGGTAAGGTTGCTGTAATGGTTTTTTTCCTTTCCTGTTACACTATTACCTCGATTTTTATCATATGTATACCTCCAATGATTTCTATATAAGGAAGGTTTACAAAAAAGTAGAGAAAAAGACAATGAGGAGGGGCAGTTTATAATGAGACATCTAGATTTTCAGAGATTTGTTGAAGGCAATAAACACACCTTAAATTGACTCAAAAATTCAGAGGGAATTGCTGGGAGCCAAGGACACTGCGTGGAATGACACGGTCTCCATAGGGGCCTGACCCTCATGTGTGCAAGGCACCATGAAGAAGCCCCCACAGAACTAAGCATTCAGGGATACATTTGGTTAATGATTATCTGCTTAATTTCTGTCCTAGGAGTTCTTAGCATAGCTGTATGTATATACCCATCCATCACAATGAGGCTGAGCATGAAGCCTTTCCCCCTCAAAAAGCCCCTTTGTACTTTCTGCCCAAACATGAAAGGTTTTTGTTTTTGTTTTTGTTTTTGTTTTTGTTTTTTTTTTTTTATTAGTGAAGCATTAAACAAACTTAGAGACTGGGAAACTTGGGAAATTGATAGCTTTCCCCAAAAACTCCAAAATAAATCTCCAGTTACTCCCTCTTATTTGAAACAATTACAGATCCAATCAACCTGACCCTTCTTTCCCCTATACTGAGCTTACATAAATAATGATATGATGAAAAGAACAGTAAACATCAGTGATAGATGGACACATTGGTAGCAAGTAAGTCAAGGGAAAAAAGTAAGAGAAGTAGGCCACTGCATGGTTTACTGACCCCTACACAAAAACAAGCTATTGTACAAGTGATTAATAAATGGGCTGAGGGAAATAAGTCCTTGAAAAGGGAAAAAAAAAAAAAAAAAAAAA
>JAJPUD010003434.1:0-22492 GCA_023553655.1 Myrmecobius fasciatus
ATCTAGGCCTATTTGTCCTATGTACCGAAGGGACATATGTTTTGACTTTAAATATATTTGTTCTTTTTTTTCTTCTTGCTTTAGACAATGCATTTCACATTCTTCTTCCCTAAATATAACTTCCATTTAGTTTACTCCTTCCAGCTGTAAAATCAGAGCCAAGCAAACTGGTTAGGTCATAGAACCATAGATATACAGAAGAGAGGTACTGAGGCCCAGATAAGTGACATCCGTAGTCTCTAAAATAGTGAAATAGTTGAGCCAGGATATGAGTTCAGGTGTTCTGACTCCATAGCTACTGCTCTTTCTATTGTATTATGGAAATATAATGGACCACCAATAAGCAAGATACATGAGCATTAATACTTCTTTAAAACCTTTTCTATTTGGATAGGTGAACTTGGCAGATAAGTGACCTCCATTTAATGAATTGACTAACAATTATAAATGACCTACTACATTATAGGTCATATATTCCAAATAATAATATGTTATTCACTGCTTGTATATATTTACACAGAAATATTTCTAAGGTTAATTTTTCTGGAGCAGAAAAGGTAGCTAGGATTAATGAATAAGATATTTGGGTTAGACGTAAGTTCACATCCTAATTCTGCTATTTCTAACTGTATACTTTGGAGTAAGTTAATTTACTCTTCCCCATATCAGTTTGCTAATAACTTAAATTGAAATACTAATACTCAAAGCACCTATCTTATGAAGCTATAAGACTATGGCAGAGTAGATAGAGCAAGAGACAGAGAATTAAGCAATGTTTTATTTAAAATTCTGCCTCAGACACGTAGTAACTGTGTCATCTTAGACAATTCACTTATTTTAGCCTAATTTACTTTCCTCATCTATAAAATGGAATTATCTACCTACCAGGATTATTGTAAGCAGCATATAAAATAATATTTGCAATGTTCTTTGCAAAATAAACCAATATATAAAGCTTAGCTATTATTAATGTGAACGTTTGTGTAACATGTTTTGCAAACTTTGAGGTATATGTCAATGACTACACATGCATAACGTATATTAATTTGTGCATGAGGGGAGTGGGTATGGAGAAGGGAGAGAAACTGAAACTCAGAAGTTTTAAAAATGAATGTTTAAAGATGTTTTTACATGTAACAGGTGGAATAATTACTAAATAAAAGATATATGTCAGTCCTTGTATAGTATTGTCTTATAATCAATATAATATCTTATTTATAGCAATAATGTGTAGCACTATTGTATAATTGAAAGTGTTAGCCCCTAAAAGCTTTCTAGGTAAAAACTCATCATTGATACTTCTAATTAGTATAATTCTGAGTCTGTTGTTTTAAACTTTCTATGCACCATTTACTTTTCTGTAAAATGTGAATAGTAGTAATTCATAAAGTTGTTATGAGGAGAAAGCATGCAAAGCAAAACATTATTAAAAGGAAAGCTGCTTTCATAATTAAATTGTAAATAATATATGTATAGCTAGGTAGGCATATGTGAAATGAGTTGAATTTATATGTTTATATATCTAAGTATCATGTGCATAACTGTTTTTGTTTAAAAAAGGAAAACTTGAAACTGAGTTCTGATGCAGATAAGTCTACAGATTCCTGCTATTGGCAGAACTAGCAAAATTAAAGGAAAATATAGTAATTAGAAAAATAAACCTTTCAGAGTTGCTCCCTGTCTGGCTACATGATATTGCAAAATAGCCATTATAATGTAGCCTAGGGTTGAATAAAAATGGTTTCCTTTGTAACAGGGAATTAGCAGAAGCCTGTACATTTTTTTCTGATGGTGTCTTTGATCCAAGACAGTGGCCTGGTGAAATTCCAATTTTATATCCCTAACCTTCCTTTCATCATGTTCTAAGTGAGTTCTGTAATATTCTACCAACATCAAAGCAAAAATAAAAAGTTCATGAATAATAAAAATGACCAAAATACCACTCAAATAGGTCTTCTATTGAGAATGCAAATAGTTTATAAGGTTTTCATAAAGAAGCAGGAAGAGGAGCCTAATTTGTTATTAACACCTCAAATACCATGTATCCTTTGTTAATAGTTCATCAAAACCAAGTACGATTATGGGAAAAAAATTGATGGCATATCAAAGACTGAAATGTTTTCAGTATAGAAAGCACTAAGTTCTTACCACTAGCCTTCTCTAATGCTCTTTAGTTTTCTCTAAGCAAATTCCCAAGATTGTATTTAAATTGCCCCTTTCCATCAGTAAATTATATTGAGGTGCTAAGTACATATGGGACACTCTACAATGGGTATCTTCTAGAAGTGTTTTTGACCAAGAAAAATATATCCCCTAGTGAGAAACTAACACCCAAAGACAGTAGCATGTTATAGTTAGCAAGGCTGATTTGCCCAATAGGTGCAGTAGGTATAGTAGTAGTAGGCTGAATGATATGATTTTAGAAGGACCTACTGAGATCCACAAATTACCACCCTACCTGCTTACTGATACTTGAAATTTCTTTCATGTGAAAGATTCCTCTCATTTGATAGAGATGCGACATTAAAAAATCCCTCTCCACTTTGCTTATTGATTTAATTCGTATGATAGCCTAAATAAGTGACTTAGATACTATCAAGAAAATAAGATTTTGAAGTGACAAAGGAGAATGGAAAGAGAACACAAGGTCACTGAGAACCCAAAACACATTTATAAAACTGAATACATTGGAAGTGTGGGAAAGAGGAAGGTGAGGACACCCAAGTCAAACTTTGCCTCTTTCACCATTTTATTTAGGATTGGTTATTGAGGGGATATGTTGTTTGGCAGCAATGATATTTCACTTTTGGGCTTTTCCCCCTAATATGTCGTAACATCAGCTGTTATTTCAGAAAAAATGCTAATTTTGCTTATATATTCATTTAATCATTATAAAATTATTTAAATAAGTATTATGGATATTTTAAAGTTATTTTTATTATTAATGCCTTAATTTCCCCTCAACAACCAATCCTAATTGATGTATATTGTGAGTCAAGTGCAGGCTGAAAATATGTAACTTTCTGAAATTATAACTAGAATCATCTAACTAGTTTTGAGTTAAAATGTATTAAAATACCTCAATTGTAGCTATTATCTCATTGATATGAAGTCTTTCCAAAGATGCAGATTCCCACCCATTCTTTGTGACTTTTGTCTATATTCTCCATCATAAATCTGCCACATGGTGCTCTATCTCATACAGTAGATGCTTTTCTTTGGTCTTTTGAACATTGTACTAATTCCAATTAAATAATTCATCTTTTAATCAGCTATCCTTTGCTCATATTATATGACTGATTCATACTTTTCCCCAGTCATGACTACATTTCTCAGATGACTTCTTTTAGTCTGCTTGTTTATTTAATACAATATTTGTAAATTGTTGAAAAATGTTAACTTCCTTCCTCATTCTCTTCATTACCCCTTTGATGATCTTCAATTTTATTTCTTCAAATTACTTATATGCTAAATTCCTTCATACTCCAAAATATTTTAATCATATACTTCATCATTATTTTTAACTTGTAAACTGTAGAAATATACCTTTCTCCTATAATTATATATATGATAAAGTAATCATGAAGCTTAAATAATATTGATAAGAAGATGAAGTAATATTTGACCCTAAGCAATCACTGGATTTTACTAGAGATTGAAGTAACATATACATAGAATAGTACTTTTGTAACAATCTCTTTGGCAGTTAGGTTAATGATGGATTGAAGTGACCAGAAACTTGAAACTAAATGACAGTAGGAAACTATTGCAATATTACAGGCAGGACTTGAATGGTATTTGTGTGAGCAAAAATAATGTGAGGATATATGAAAGATATTTTTGAGGTAAAAATGATAAGATTTAAAATTGACAGTGTTTTCAAGGTGAAAGGGAGGAGCCAAAGATGATACCAGGTCTTGGAATGTGAGTGACTAGAATGATTTTAATCTATTTAACGTAGGCAGAAAGATCAAACAATGGGCTTGGAGAGGAAAGAAAATGAGTCCTCTTTTGGATATATCATAGAATTTGAGAGTTAGATGGCCTTAATAGCCATCTAGGATAATCCATAAACTAAAGGAATATCCATTATTCCATGCCCCAAAGTATACCATACCCAGCTTCTGTCTGAATACCTGTATGGAAGAAGATACTTCCAGATACAGCCCATTCAAATTTGGAGCAATTCATATGAGTCATTCCTCTCTGTTAGTCACACCACCTCCCAATTTCATTTACTTAGTTCAGTATGCTAGTCAGTATCTAAGAAATAGAAATTCTCTTTATTTATTTAATTATTTAATATTTTTCTCCAGCTACATACAGAACATTTTTTGCATTTGTTTTTAAAATTTTTGAAATTTGAAAATTTGAAAATTGAAAAATCTATGTTCTCTTCCTTATCTCCACCTACAATTAAGAAGCCACATGTGAAGCTATGTAAAGTATTTCCTAAAAATCAAGTTGTCAAAGACAACATAGATCTGCCACCCTAATGAAAATAAAAACCCTCAAGAAAAATTAAGTTAAAAAGAGATAGAGAAAAAAATAGAGAATGCTTCAATCTGTATTCAGACACAATCAGTTCCTTCTCTGGATATGGATAGGATTTTTCATCCTAAATTCTTCAGAGTAGTTGTGGATAATTGTACTACTGAGAGTAACAAAGTTCTTCACAGCTGGTCATCCGGGAACATTGCGATTGCTTTGTATACAAAATATTTCACTGTTTCTGGAGGACTTTCCAGGCTTTTTTTTCCCCTGAGAGCATCCTACTCATCATTTCCCAGAGAAGAATTTCGTCACATACACATACCACAGTTTATTGAACCATTCCCCACCTAATCACCATCCCCTCAATTTCTAAGGTTTTTGTTTGTTTGTTTGTTTGTTTTCTCCAGAGAAGAGAGCTGCTTTGAATCTTTTTTGTACATATAGGTCATTTTCCTTTTTTGTTGTTGGTTTTTTTCCAAAGCTCTTTTGGTATTCATGCCTAGTAGTCATTTTGTTAGGTCAAAGGAGGTGCATGAATTTGCAGCCCTTTGGGCACAGATAGATGTTTTGATCATTTATCAATTGGAGCATGACATTTTTTTTATAAATTTAATTCAGTTTCCTCTATGTTTGAGAAATGAGGCCTTGTCAAAGAAACTTGCTTCAATTTTTTTCAATTGCTATTGCTAATTGTATTTCCTCCCATTTATTCTCTCCTTTTATACTGTTTCTCCTCAAAAGTGTTTTGCTGTTGACCACTCCCTCCCCCCCATGTCCTCTCTTTTATCACCCTCACCCCTTCCCATATCCCATTTCCCTCTTATTTTCCTCCAGGTTAAGACAGATTTCTATATGCCTATTACTTATGTATGTTAAGAAATAAAAATTCTTCACCTGTGCTTGTCATGGACTCTTTAAGTAGTAAATTGAAGCTTAAGTATTTCCTTTCAAAATAATATTTTAAAATGCATAAGATAAAATGGGATTACAAAGGAAACCAATTACATTGAAATAAAGATTTACTATTTTCTCATTGATGTTCATCAACCCCCTTAAATCTAGGAATTTATTCACTAAAGATTGAAAACTTGCTTTTAAAGGAATTTAGACTCTTTGTTTTTCTTCTGTAGTCTAGCCTTTTACACACAAATGCTATTTCTGTTTCTGTGCTTGCTTTCCTTTTTTGTCCAAATGTAAAGAGAGAAAGTAGTTTTAACTTCTAAATTATCTCTCTGCAACCCCACCACATTTATTGACAAAGAAGATATACCCAAGATAATTTTGTCTTCCAACCTTAAAAAATTGTTCAAAGAGGTCCAGATCAAGCAAATTTTGTTATAAAGAGCATCAATTTGATGACTCATTGTTTACTAGCACATTTAATTATTATCATCAACACAGAGTCTGAATTTTTGGTTTATAGACATTAATTAACTGATACTTCTCTTACAAAGCAGACATTTTATGACTGAGATACACAAAACCTCTTTTATGAAATGAGAAATGGACGTCTTTAATATGTCAATTCTGCTGCATAAAATGAATGAGATCAGAGGTATCTAGATGGTGCAATGGATAGAGCACTGGCCTTGGTGTTAGGAGAACCTGTGTTCAAAAACATTTAACACTTACTGTGTGACCCTGGTTCCAAAACATTACTTCATTATCTCTCTGTAAAACTTAAAACATTATGAAAATGCATATTGTGGAGTTATTAATAACTGAATGATAAAAATGAAATCATGACATTTGAGGAGAACAACATAGCTAGGAGACAATTGAACATTATAAAAGTTAATATTCTAAGTCTCAGAAAGTTATGATTGCAGGGAAGACAATTAAATTCAAAGAACATATATGTATACATATATACATATATATAAAACACAAATCAAGTATTTTCAAACTGTGAGCATATGGTAAATTTCATTTAAAGTAGGAAAGGATATTCATATTTCATTACTCTAATGTGGAGAAAAAAGAATATAACTCAATGGGAAATAGTCACTTAACCCCAATTGCCTCTCAAAAAAGAAATAATAAAATGAATGGAATCAGAATTTTTCTTGGTTTTGTTTTATTGATATGTCTTATTTGTTGCTGCATTACAAATATTTACAATTTATCCCCATTTGATAATAAAATTTTGGAATAAATGCTTAGTAATTCTTTGTTATAAGGTAGGAGTGTTAAAACTAATATAATGACTTCATCTGACAATGCATGCAGCACTTAAAACATAGTACACACATGCACAAATGCATATATGCCCCTCTATTTTTTAATTAACATAAATCTGTTTTAATTTAGTATTTTATAAATAGGATGATACCAACTTATTACTACTCTTCTGAAGATTTACTTAATTGAATGTAAAAATAAACCATAAAAATAGAGTAGAAATAACCATGGACTTGAAATCAGAAGATGTGAAATTAAATTCAGTTATAACAATTAGAAATATGTAAATATGATCTTATCACTTAACCTTTCTGGGTATCAATTCCTTCACCTGTAAATAGGAAAACTAATTTGCACTATCTCACAGAGTTGTTGTGCTTTGCAGACTTTTTCAATAGATTGAAAGACTTGTAATTTCCTACAACTTCTCTCTGTAACTTAGAGAGTTTCCTGAATCTTAGAATGGTTAAATGGCTGGCCCATAGCCATAAGCAAGTGAAGGTGAGAGGAAGATCTTAATACAGATATTCTCAGCTATCCATTCATAATTTTTTTCTAAAATAAAAGCAGAGCTCCAAAACACTACTTCATTATCTCTCTGTAAAACTTAAAACATTATGAAAATGCATATTGTAGAGTTATTAATAATTGAATGATCAAAAGTTAAATCATGACATCTGAGGAGAATGACTTAGCTAGGAGACAACAGAGCATTATCAAAGTTAATATGCTAAGTCTCAGAAAATTATAGTTGCAGGGAAGACTTAATTAAATGAAAAGAAAAATATATATATACGTAACACAAATCAAGTATTTTCAGACTGTGAGCATATGATAAATCTCATTTAAAGTAGTAGTTAAGTATATTCATATTTCATTATTCTGATATGGAGAAAAAAGAATATATCTCCTTTAACTTTTTTTAATAATAATAAAGCTTTTTATTTACAAAACATATGAGTGATTTTTCTACATTGAACTTTGCAAAAACTTTTTTTCCCAAGCTTTTCCCGTCCTTCCCCCCACCCCTCACCCCTAGATGACAGGTAATCTAATACATGCTAAATAGGATAAATTATATGACAAATACAATACATGTATGCATATCTATACAGTTATCTTACTGCACAAGAAACATCAGATCTAGAAAGAGAAGAAGAAAAAAACAACCTAAGAAGGAAAACAAAATGCATGGAAATATTCATAGAAAGCGTTAAAATGCTGTGTTGTGGTCCGCACTCAGTTCCCACAGGCCTCTCTCTGGACGTATATGACTATCTTCATTGCTGAACAATAGGAACTGGTTTGAATCACATCATTGTTGAAGAGAACCATGTCCATCAAAATTGATCATCATATAGTCTTGTTGCTGTGTATAATGTTCTCCTGGTTCTGCTGATTTCACTCAGCATCAGTTCATGAAAAAGAATATATCTCAATGAAAAATAGTTCTCTTCATTCCAAATTCTGAGTAGACATAACAAAAAGAATATAGATTAGTAGGCTCTTTGCTGCTATTTTTCCCTCTATGTAACTCAAATACACCAGTGAGCTTTGAGTGAGTTTTCTCATTATATTTTAAAATTGAATTGTACAAAAGGCAAAAACAAAACCAAACAAAAAAGTGAGTTTGGTAGAAAAATTCCCAATAAGCTACTTCTCTGGGAAATAGATTTTTATATCTCTATCAGATAGAAAGGTTTTATATCATTCTTCAGAATTCCCAACTTTACTCCTTTAAAGCCTCATAACTATTGCTTACTTCCTATGGAAAGGAATCATGTGTGAAATAAATATTTTGTACACAAATACTAACTCTTTTAAGTGTTTGCATTAGGATCACCTTTCAGAATCTGGGTACCTTTAAAATATCTTTTAACCTTGGAAAACAAAAATAATGGATCCCAGGCTTTAGGATTGAGAAATATTTATATATATCTCTCTGGTGTTGCAATATATTTTTTGTATGAAAGGAGCAAATACAGTTGTATTTATTCACCAATTTTTAAACATATGCTTCTTCCACACCTTAAATTGTCTTGAAATGCTTTAATTTTTCAACCCAGTGAAGCAAGCTTTTGGTTTTACTTCATGCAAAGGTGTAACAACACTCCAATGTGATGAAAATTAGAAGAGGGGAAGGGAATAGAGTAAACATTTATTTTGTGTCTACTATGTGCTAGACACTGTGCTAAGCATTTTATAAATGTTATCTCACTTGATCCTCACAATAACTACTATGAGGTAAATGTTGTATCTTGGACATTCTACTTTTCAGTTATGCTTATATTTTATTAATTGTTTTTTTAGATGTTTTGGGTGTTTTTAGAACCAATTTAATTTCAAGTAAAGCAAATAATCTTTCAATAATCTATTTTTAAGATAATTTCAGAAGTAGGTGTCTTTATGCTGTCTAGAATAAGTGGCATAACTTGGTGACAGAATGTGCCAATGGGATTAAAATAGATGTATTTTTTATTCAGAAATGGAGAGAACTTTTGAAATCCCTTGCAACTTTGAGAATATGTGATTTAGCTGTTTTGCCTTGTATCCTCAGCCCTAAATACAGTACATTACTCATAATATGCATTTAATACATGTGTATTGACTAAGCACAATAATAAATAAGGCTTGAAGGATTATCAAATGTTCAAGCTTGCATGCTTCTAACTGATGTCAACATATTTTGAAAGCAAAATCTTGTCATAATAAGACCTGAAATAAGAAAGAGCCTTATTCTTTTGTCTTTAATGACAATTTACTCCTAACAAAGTAAATAAAAAAGTGGAAAAAAAGTCTCTAGTGATCTGTGCAGAAATGTACCTCCTTCTCCTGTAAAATGATATAACTTATTAGGACATCAATGCCTTGCAATCAGTTCCTAACCCTTAACTGCCATAGCAAAAGCCAGGCCCTGATAAATCACCACAGATTCAGGATTTTAAGAAGCATGCAGCATTGAACGAAAAATTAGGAAATAAATTTGACTCACATGGTCCAAATTCCTTTCCCTTTCTTCCTGCCTTTTTCTTTACTTCTTTTCTTTCTTCTTTCCTTCTTTCTCTCTTTTTCTTTTCTTTGTTTTCCTCTTTTCTTTTTTCTCTATTCTTTATTTTTTCTCTTCTTTCTTATTTTTCTATCTCTTCTTTCCTTTTATTTCTCTTCTTTCTTTTTCTTTTCTTTCCTATCTTTTCTTTCTTGAGTTCCTCCTTCCATCTTTCCAGCAATTTAATTTAGGGTAATTCCTTAACCTTCCCCAGTTAAGCAGTGGCCATCCTAGAAAATTTGTGATATCACTTAGAAGCTAGAATCAAGGTAACATAATGTTAAACCTTCCTAAATGAAGACATGATAATAGATTAGAATTACAAACATCAATGATGAAAATTTTCTCAGAGAATAAACCTTGTCAGGAGGCTCAGAAATAAAAAAGAACCATTTGGGGTATAAACCAGGAAAGTTAAAAATCTATAAAATGAGACAAACTTTGTGGGTTTATTGTGAGGATCCATATGATAAATGTAAGCAAAGTACTTTACAAACTTAAAGTGTTTTGCAAACTTAAAAAATCTATTATTGTAATCATTATCATTACTAGTTCTATCTTCTCCTCTCTATATCATTTAACATTTTAAGTGAGAGCATACCAACTCAGATGACAAGATGTCTTCTGTTGCCATTTTGACCTATCATCTACTCCCTCTTCATTCTCTCTTCCAAACACAACCTTTATCTTAAACTTGGGTAGATGGAGTAGAGGAGGATACCACCATTCCTAATTATTCCAATACTTTTAAAATATATCTTCCAAAAAACTCATAAGAATAAATGTAATTACTGCTAACAGTATTCTATAGCTATATTATCCTGAAGAGAAATACTTAAATCTTTCCATTTCAGGGTGCAGTGGTAGAAACTTTGAAGGAAGAACCTTTTGAAAATCATTTCCTTGTAATACATAAATCTTCCTGTTAAAATTAATGACTTTGGCAGTATTACTCTGCTGCCTGTGAATTTAAACAAAGGTAATCATTGTGGTAGAATATTGAACTGCCAATGATTCTCAGAGATACAATTCTTTACCATATAATGGTTAAAATTAAGGCAAAAACTGCACCATAATAAAAAAGTTATTTTAGAGAATGAGATGTCATTGTTATTTTGTATCTCATGATATTATTTGAAGGAGAATGATTTAATATGTTGTTAAGAGAAATTGTTGACTGAAAACCCATACTTATTATTTTGTAATACAATGACATGAAAGGGGAAAAAAACTAAGAGATTTTCATGATTTTTTTTTCAATTCAGAGAAAAAAAATCATCAGAAGTCGTTTTTTTTTTTTTTTTCTGTTTCCAAATATACATTTGAGGCAAGGCAAAATAAATTCCCTCAGGGGAAAACTCAACAAGTAAAGAAAGAGCTTGCCCTTTCCCAGAAATTGCTGCTCCCTAGTAGCACTTTGGATTGTTCTTCATGAGAAAAATAGATTTTCTTTGATATAATCTCCTTAGTCTAAAATCATCTCTAGGACTATGGGTAGAAATGAAAAAGCTTTCCCCCCCCAAATAGTCCTAGCTCTACTGAGTTCATTTGAGTCTTGTGATTGAAATCCTGTGTTAACTTTTGACATGAAGAATTAAAGCATTGAGCTCTTTTCTAGTGAAGAAGAGGTAGCAGGCAACAGTGTGTAGGATACTTTACTTGAAGTAAGAAGGACCTGGGTTCAAATCACAACTCAAATAAGTTATTAGTTCTGTGTCAATACTTGGCAAGTTATCACTCAACTTCTGTTTGCCTCAGTTTCCTTAATTGCAAAATGAAGATGATAATAATAGTGCTTCAGAAAGCTTTAATGAAATTCAAATAAGGTATTGGTAAAGTGTTTAGCACAGTAATTCACATATAGTAGTATGGTTGTTTCTTTCTTTATTCTCTCTTCTTAAGCTTTTCTTAAGTACTCCTATTATCCAGGATAATGCTCTGCACAAAATTGGTGTTTGGTAAATGTCTTTTGGATGAGTGAATCGTGTGTGTGTGTGTGTGTGTGTGTGTGCGTGTGTGCGTGTGTGTGTGTGTGTGTGTGTGTGTCTGTGTTTGTAAAGATTTAAATTTAGAAGAGAACTTAGTGTTTATATTGTTCAAGGACCTCATTTTATAGATGTAGAAGAAAGCTGCAGCCCTAAGAGAAGTAATTAGTTCAGGGTCACAAAACTAGCATGTCAGAGACTAGGACTTGAGAATAGTCTTCTGCATCCTTACCCAGGATTCTATAATCAGTCAGACAATTTATTATGAATTTTTCTCTAGCATGTACTATTTTAATCCTTAGGACTTTTGGGTGTTTTACTTCATTTATGTGTCAACTGAGCTTCCAAGACCCTGATGGGGTTAAAAAACTGTCTCTTTCTCATCTTTGACTGCTTAATGGTCTTTTTGCAAAACACTAAGAAAGATTTGAGCCTATCCTGTCACTTAGACAACTAATTACACCATTACATGCTGCAATTACAATTAAAGATTTTCAGCTGATGAAAGGCATGTTCACTGCATTCTCATTACCTGATATTTCCTTGCCAACACTCAAGAGTATCATGATTTTGATGAAACAAAAACAACTCAAGAGGCTATATTTGTTCAGTAACATCAACAGAGTAGTTCAGGGAGCCCATTGCAATCCCCTTCTGCCCCATTGTGCAAGTCTACCAAGCTATTTAAAGCTGTAGCCACTATTACTGCTTTACAGAACTTGGCTGCTGCCAAATCACTACTTGTTTTTGCTGATACAACATGGTTCATGTAAACCGTCACAATAGACTCATCACATGTGGATTTTTTGGAGTTGGGCCCTTTGGCTTTTATCTGAAGTTGACTCAGGAAAGAGAAATTAACCTGACTCACCACATTCTCAAGTCTAAGTTTTATTTGTAGACAAAAAAACTAGACAACTTGAAAATACAAGAGGTGTTTCACAAATAAGTTTAGAAAAAGTTGAGGAGATTGAAGTGTGGCTGAAGAATGTTTCTTAGAGTGTGAACATAAAATTGAGGGTATAAATGTTCATGAAATCCAGATTGGGGGAAAAATATCTGTACATTGACCATTCTTCCAATTCTATTAAATTCTATCCTAATACAAAACACTCTGGAGCAGAGCTTTGTCTGTTCCTCTTTCCTTTCTAGTCCTATGAATAATTTTGCACTGCAGATGGTTCATAAGATCAGATGTAAAGAGTTAGGAGATGCCAGCTAATCCAGGCTTCTTAAACTTTTGCCACATGTGACAATTTTTGTCTGAGAAACTTTTACATGACCTAGGTAATAGTTATGTATACTCTTTATACAAATCAAACATTTACTGACAATAATTCATAATTTAGTGATCTCTACATTCAGGTGTAAGACCCCAATGTGAAGTAACAACCCACAATTTAAGAAGCTGGAATCTAATCTAAGCCCCTCAGTTTGTAGATGAAAAAACTAAGAACCAGAGAGGCTAGTTGAAATTTCTCAAGGTAATTCAGGTATCAAGTAGTATCAAATTCAGCTTCTGTGATGACATTTTATTGTAACCTGCAGGGAACCAAACTGCTTCCCTCACAGAAATACCTGTAGTCTTCATTGACATAGATAGAGAAAGAAAAGCATATAAGTATAAAATTAAGAGAAGCAGGAAGAGAAGCAAAAGAAGAAATTAAAGTGGAAGCAGAGGAGTGGGATGATCTTTAAAGCAGTGAAGAATAAGCAGAAAAATTGAACTTTTAATTTTATATAGGAAGACGATTTAGTTTGCTATCATGTAATTGTGTATTAGTTATAATTGCTAATGAGTGTGCAAGGAGAGATGGAGAGCATAGATTTAGCCTGTAGAGTAATGTGGTTAAGACAACAATACTTAATACTTCTAAAGCATTTTAGTTTCCAAAATGGGTTTTGTTTGATTGTTTTTTATTTGTTTGTTTTGTTTTTTCCATTAAAATTCTATGAGGCAGGGAGTAAATGATACAAAATCTATTGACTTTCTGAGCTTTGGAAGATACAATTGAATATATATATAATATTTCAGAAAAAAGCACAAAATTTGCACCTGGGTCATCCTGTGGGAAATTTAAGTAAATAACAGCCTCTCTGTGCTTGAATTTTATCTCATTTATAAAAAAAATGGTTAAACTTTCTAGACCACAGTTATAAAACACAGACAGCAATACTCTCCAAAGCTGCAAAACCAGGTTAAAATATAATTTGAAAATATTTTTAAATAGAAAAAACACAGTAAGCTTATATATTATTAAAAAAAACTAAGTACATTTGAAACCCATGGGATCCTTATATATGGATTAGCAGTCCTTATTTCTATTGACTTTGATGCCACTGCCCTACATGATCTTTAAAGATTACCTTTAAAACTAAGTCTATGATCCTATGTAATTTTGCATGTGAGTATATATATTTTAATTATATTTAGTAAAATTGCATTATAAAACGCTCCTTAAAATAGGAAATTTGCTTATTTCTTCCATTGTGTCACGTTATTCTTCTTCTCTATTTCATATTGGTAAAGGACTCTACAATTTTCAAACTCTCAGTGTGCAAAGCATTAGATTAAGGTGAGGATGGTGTCTCACTGTAAATATGGGGAATTTTATATCTGGCCCAGGGAAGAAAATTACTTGTCATAGAAAGCTTTATTAATTATAGTAATAGTATTATTTTTGTTAATATATTATAGTAATGGTATTGTTTTTGTTAGTATCTTTGATTTCATTGGTATTAGTGTTGTTGTATCCAACTCTATTGACCCCATAGATCATAGCTGTCCAATGGAATAGCATGGCAAAAATACTATAATGGTATGGTATTTCTTTCTCCTGTTGATGACCTGACCAGCAGGTCATCAACGTGGGTCAAGCGAGCAGGACATAAGCCGGGGGAGCAGAGCTCGTAAGGCCGAATGGCCTGGGGAGACACAGAGGTCTGGGGACAGGATCGCAGAGAGGAAGGAGACAACTCTAGGTTATGGTAGATTATGTCTCAGGTTTATTGAGTTTGCACAGAGTATATATAGGCAGATGACCACCATGTAGTAACAGCACATTGAGGAAGAAGACAGATGGGGTGTGACACTTTGAAATGAGGGGTGGGGGTCCGGTGCCAAAGGTTAGGGGCTCCAAGGGTGGAGTAGAACAATGATATCTTGTAGTTTCCTGAGGCGTGTCGTTCTGCATGCTTATGCTGGAATATGCAGTGGTTGTTCTTAGATATTCAGATATTTGTGTCAGGGTGGGGAGGGGGAAGGTGAAAAGGGTTAAGGTTCAGTCTTTTGGCAAAGGGGGGAAAAGGGGAGAAGGTTAAAAGGGTCATGGTTTTAAGGTTCAGTCTCTGGCATGTTGATCCTTTTCTTAGTTAATCAAATGTTAAGTGACTTGACTGGCATCATATATCTAGGAAGTGTCTGAGACTGGATTTGAATTCAAATCTTCCTGACTTCAGGCTCTGTGTTCTATCCACAGAGTTACCAGCTGCACATTTTATTGGTATCTATACTATCTATTTGTGATGATAATAAATCAATAATAATAATAGTTATTATTATTATGTGCCTTAAAGCTTGCAAAGCACTTTCTATATGCTATGCTATTTGATCCTCACAACAATCCTGTTATATACATGGTATCATTATCTTACTTTTATAGAATAAAAACTAAGGCTAATAAATGTCAAATCACATTCAGATTTTCATTGCAATATTTAAACTGAAGACTACCTAAATTCTAAATCCCACATTCTCTACAATGCATTACCTTGTTGATTCCACCTATTGTCTCTGTCAATACAGAGAAGCAACTATTTCACAAGTTATAATCTTAGAAGTTCCTGAGGCATTGAAAGGTTATATAGCATGCCCAGTGTCACATCACTAGGTCAGAGACAGAATTTGAAACCAGGTCTTTAATACTCAGTGACTATCTCCCCACTGAATCATTTTTCCTACCGTATTATATTAATAACATGCATGTAATTAATAATACTGGTGATAATAATTCACTATTAATGGTTTTTTAAAGATCATGGAAAATCAGATTGAAGAAGGGCAAATTTGTTTTCAATTTCAAAATAAAATTAAGAGAAGGAAACCTATAAACTCAAGGTCAATGAGGTTAAATAGGCTTAACCTTGATTCCTAGCAAATTTTTTGAATGATTTATTAAAACATGATTAGTGAACATATTGAAAACAAGGAATGATCACATGACTCTGTAAAGAACAGGCTCTGCCAAAACAACCTCATTTTTATTTTTAATGGGGTTATTCAATTGGTGGGTTAGAGAATTGCTATAGACTGAGTTTACCAAGATTTTATGAAACCATTTGAATCAGTTCCTCAGATTTTACTTATAGATGAAAAGTGAGATAGGTAGGCTAGGCAACTATACAATTAGTTTCATGTAAAATTAATTCAGTAATTAGGCTCAAAAGGTAGTGATTTATAGTAAAATGTCAACTTGGAAGGGAATCTTTAGTGGAGTCCCCCAATTATCTGTGCTTGGCCCTATGCTGTTTTACTTTTTTTAATCAATGACACAGATAAAAGTAACAATTGCATTCTTGTCATATCTGCAGATGGCACAAAGCTGTGAAAGATATTTAACATGCTAGTATTCTGAACAGGATAATGAAAGCTTTGATTTCCAATGTGATTTTCACTTTAAAGAAGGAATAATGTTTATTCTGAAAAAAAAAGATTTAGGAGGATCTGACCCCTGTCTTCAAGTATTTGGAACTCAATCATATGGAAGGAGAATAGATTTCGTTTTGACTTATGAGTTTAGAACTAGCAATCATTGAGAAACATATTAGATAGTCAAATGAAAGCTCATTATTATAGGATTTTTGTAACTATTATAGCTACCCCAAAATGGAATGAGCTGCTTTCACATGTAGTGGATCCCTCCTTATGTCATTCAAGCAAAATGAGAAAACCTTGTATTGAATATGCTATAAGTGGCAAAAGAAACAATATTTCTGTTGAACTAAATGGTTTGGGGATCCTTTTAAGTCTGAAATTCTGTGATTTTTTGACTACTTATTGTATAATGTTTTAAATTTTATATATCATTTTCTTATAAGAATTTTGAAAGTCTGTATAAGTAGTATTATCAAGATCTTAGAAATTAAGAAAGTAAGAAATAAACTAAGGTGCCTTAGGAAGTGACTTGTCTAAGATCACATCACAGCATTTTGGGATAATCTCTCCTAAATACAACTCTAGACTCTTTCAAAAAAAAAGCAAAAAACAAAACAAAACAAAAGGAAACCCAGTTATGGACAATATACTTTTCTATCCTGTCAGAGTTCTTAGTTAAATTAAGCAGAATAACTAATAATAATGTTACCCTTAGTCACTCTCAAATATTCTCTGGAGTTATAATGCTAATTAAAAACTAAAGATACTTAAAATATTAAAGTGATTATGAGTATAACTGTTTGTTCTCACATCTCTTGCATATCCCCAAAGTTCCTCCACTGCAGAAGGAATTCTATAGTAGGATTCATGACAAAATTGTTTTATGTAAATGGGATATTATGATCTCTGAAATCTACCATTATATAGTCCCCTGTCTTGTGATGCAAAGAGAAATCCTGGGGCAAGGAAGACAAAAACAATGAATTAATGTACCCTGAAACACTTCTGTCTCATCCTCTTTTAATCTTAGGGCAAGTGTTTCCAAAAATAATAGGAACTATATTTCCATGTCTCCCCATCATAGCAACAACAATCCTCAGAAAGCTAAATGTTACTCTTGTGATTTTAGTATGGTTCTTTGTCAAACTTCTTTTCTTTATTTGATCATCACTCTTTTTGAAGACTGCCTCCTCCTTTTTCTCTTATAAGTTCCTAAATTCTCTTTTCACATTGAGGAGTTCCTACATTTGTCCCATCCTTGAATGCACTTATCCCTTACCTTTGAATTCCCTGATTTTGTTTCACCTCTACCAGTAATCTATCCATGTTCATAATTTTCAGCCTTGCATTGCCTTACACCTCTCAATCAAATAAGTGAACTTCTATTACTTCAGTAGGTAGTTCTCCAGGAATCCTTGCCCATTTAGGCCTGGACAACTCTCTTCTTTCTGTAGAATAAGAAATTGAAAACAAATTTTCAATCATTTCATCAAGTAACATAATACTTTAAAATGTTTTGAAAATGTTAAAGCATTTTATCAAAGCTAGATTGATGATGACTATGATTATTTTGCATGATATAATTACTAAAGAATCTTCATGTAGATAATTGATTATACCAGGTATTACTTATATAATTTTTTACTGGTTTTCACCAGTATTCTAAGAGATAGAGAGTACCCATACTGATGAGACTCCATAACAATAAAATCTTAAAGTGCTAAAGTTCAAATACTTTAAAAAGAATCTCTAAATATTTCCAGATCTCTAAATAATTTCAGAGTACAAATCAATGGGTTATTTATAACTATGTACAGTTGGTTCTGTATTGCCCTAGAAAACAGCATGAGGTCACAGGGCATTGATGTATGAGTTAATTCTTAAGTAAATCACTGGAAATATCCAAAAAAGTTTTGGGTCACTCAAGAGGGAAAAAAATTCTAAGGAGATCCTCAAAGTCCTCAGCCTACCTCTTCTTTAAACACTAGATCACTTCTGTGCCATGACAAAATTAGCAGGAGTTTTTGCAAGATTAGAGAACCATACTAAAATTTTGGTTATTGTTGATTATACCATCAATTTAGAAATATTTAAGTATGATTTTCCAATAATGTATATACTTATTTATTAATTCAACAAATATTTACTGAGAATTGTTCACAAGGTATGGTTGGAAAATCTATTATTGGAAATAAAAGAACAAGGAATAGACTAATATTTTGCACTCCATACTCTAAGATGGAAAATGATGGTGGAAAAAAATGTGTAGTACAAAGTAGAATGGTTGCAATAAAAGTTAGAAAATATTAGGGTGAGTGAAGTTACTTCTGGTTGGAAGATTAAGAAAAGCTTCAGAAAGAGATAAAATAAGGCCTACATAGCTTTCAAAAAGTTAAGAATAGGAGATGGTATGGTATATTGAAAACACTAGGGTTAAAATCAGAACTGGATTTAAATTCTGGTTCTGCCAATTACTAGTTTCTGTGTGGCCTATACAGCAAACCAGTCAGCCATTTCTGGGCTTGTTTTCTTGTCTTATCTTGTTTCCTCATAAATTTATTTGCAAAATAAAGGAGTTGAACTATACAACTTCTGCGGTTTTTCTAGTTCTAAATCTACAATTATTTCAATATAATAATCAAGCCTGGAGAGTATTGAGAACATGTTCTAGGCAGATAAGTTTGAAAAGGAAAAATATGGAGGAGAAAGTTTTATGACCTCTTAGGGAAGAGTGAAATTCTATTTGACTTTAGTATATTACATGAAATGGAGTAATGAGAGAAAAGTAGACAAACTGTGATCAAATCATAGAGAATCTTGAATATTAGGAAATGGAGTTTAAGAATTATTTGGTAAGCACTTGAGAACCACTGAAAGTTTTTGCTCCCTAGTTTGTGATGATGGTAAGAGAAGAAAAAAAAAAAAACAAAATCATAGAAATGAAAGGAATAGAACAAGGAGAATAAAGACTCACGGGAGTCAAAAGGAAAATTGAAAAACAAAATAGTAAAGTCAAAAGCCATAAAGGAGCTTGAGGAAAAAAAACAACTATTGGATTTAGTAATTATTGACGACCTTTGAGACAAGTTCGATAGACTGATAATACAGACACTGAAGAGCAAAAGATATTGAGAAAGAATAATTTGTGATGAATATAAACTGACCTCTTGGGAAATTTCAACAGTAAAGGCAAAGTGAGAGAAGATGACAGTAGAGGAGAGGTTGGACTTGTTTATGAACACAGTAATTATCATTGTACATTTATTTATTTATTTTGTGGATGGGGGAGACAATCGGTTAAAAGATTTGATTAAATTCATGTAGCTAATATCACTGTACATTTCTAAAGAAAGTTGAAAGTCTCAAATCACATCTTTTTAGCAATATAAATTGGGGATTTCTTCTTCTTCCTTCACGACCTTATACCTTAAAATGCAAAAATCATCTTTATCCAGCTTATGTAGCTATAGATACCAATCCTAATTATATGAAGGGAGATATTCTTTGAATAAATGGCTAATCTTTTTTTTAATCTTAGTAGACATATTCTTTTTCTGGGACTAATGTTCCAGAATCCAACCATCATTCTGTTTCCTGCTTACATTTTAAAATATCAAATGCTGTCTCTTATATGCATAGATGTTTTCATTTCCTCATCTGTTCCTAACCCTCCTCTTTGAATCCTACAGCTTTACATGTGTGTTCTACCTCTCTAATTCATTAGACATCCCACGATGTACCTCCCATTCAAAATAGCACAAGTACTCAACACTAAAGTGACTTGTAATCCCCTGCTCTGCAGGAACTGATGCTTACATCTCCCATTAACTCTGTTGGAAGTTATACGCTTAACTCTCCACTCATTCAAAGAATGTGTATGCAGAGTATACAAATCCACTTTTATGGGATAGTGTGATCTTTTTGAACTTTCTATGTTGACTGGTACATAGAATTTATCTTTTTTGAAATATAATGCACATCATTTTATTATAATGTTCATATTTTCTTTTGTTCTATACTAGCATGGTTTTTATCCTAAGATATGGATTTTTTCTTAACAGGATAGAAAGACTTTTCTGAAATAAATTAATTATCAAGTATATTATTCAAATAGCAGCTGCAAAGGGAAAAAATCTACTATCTTTTCTGACTTAGCAATTACTTTCAGGAATCTCTTTTTATGATTATTTTCATCTATTGTCATGGCTTAGAGATCTCATGATTTAGATTCTTCTTTAAACTTCAAAGAAAAGTATAAATCATATATATATTATATATATAATTTAGAATTTTATATCTATACTTATATCTCTATATCTATATCCATATATTTACGTCCAGGAAGAAGACAGAGTCCTTTAAAAGACAGAATAAAAGTAACCTTATAGGATAATCTTTTGATGCTTTCAATATCAGATTTTAGTGTACATCTATGAATCACAACAAACAGGGCAGATGTTAAGTGTTAGGTCTAAGAAGAACTTTCTATATTAATTTTTCTTTCCCTCGTGCATCATTTCTATCCATACTCCAGAAAATAAAAATGCACATTCCCCCTTTAAGAGCAGAATTACACATTTAACCAAAAATAACAGTAGTGGATAGAAGAAAGACAGACAAAGATCCACAATGGCTAGGGCCAAGAACCCAAATGTATACAAAATATAGAAAATAACTTAATTTTTAAAAACAATTTCTAACTTCTAAATAAATTTTAGAATAATTTATTTAGCATCTTATTTCTAGGCATTTAAAAAAGAAAATAAAAACATTCCTGCCCTTGAGAAATTTGTTTTCTATTCTGGACAAATATATTTATAATTAAATAAATATACAAAATCATTTTTGGAAGAAAAACCCATGCTTTTTTCCCAATATAAAGGAAAGTTAGTTAACAACAAAATAGGTTTTTATAATATATATATATATATATATATATATATATATGTATGTATTGCTAAGGCAATTAGGGTTAATTGACTTGCCCAGGGTCACACAGCTAAGAAATGTTAAGTGTCTGAAATCAAATTTGAACTCAGATCCTCCTGACATCAGGGTTGGTGATCTATCCACTGTACCCACCTCATTGCCCCCAATTTTTTTTAACACACTGCTTTATGAATGACTTTGGGAGACGAAAATCAGAGTAAAAAGGGAAAAACTATGAGACAGATTAAAAAAAAACAAAACAAAAAAAAGAAGTGAACATAGTATGTGTTGATTTACATTCAGTCTCCTTAGATCTTTTTCTGGATGCAGATGGCATTTTCGATCCAAAGTCTTTTGGGATTGCTTTGGATCATTGACCCACTGAGAAGAACCAAGTCTTTCATAGTTGATCAGCACACATTCTTGCTATTATTCTGTATAATATATTCCTGGTTCTACTTATTTTGCTCAGCATCAGTTCATGTAAATCTTGCCAGGCTTTTCTAAAATCAGCTTATTCATCATTTTTATAGGACAATAATATTCCATTACCTTCATATATCACAACTTCTTCAGCCGTTCCCCAACTGATGGGCATCTACTCCTTTTCCAATTTTTTGCTACCACAAAAGACCTGCTACAAACATTTTTTGCACATGTGGGTCCTTTTCCCTCCTTTTTGATTTCTTTCAGATATAGACCCAGTAATGGCACAGTTTTATATCCTTTGGGCATAGTTTCAGATTGCTCTCCAGAATGGTTGGATAACAAAATAGGATTTCAGAGGGTACAACAAAAGAATCTAGTAGGGACAGTGAAAGGATAGACATGGATGTCTATCTTTGAAGGGGCAGGGAGTGATGGGAAAGGATAAATGATTTCCTCAAAGTCAAATATCCATTGTATGTCACAGGCCAGAATCATGAGGCCACTTCTCTATCCAATTTATCACAATAATTCTTTAACTATGATCTAATACTTAATCCCTCCTTATCTTTCAGCAGCTCTCTATAGCTTTGTTGCAGATAACTTGTCCATAATTGTGTGTCTCTGTCTCTCTGTCTCTCCCTGTCTCTCTGTCTCTATCTCTTTCTCTGTCTCTCTGTCTCTGTGGCTCTCTCTCCCTGTCTCTATCTGTCTCTCTCCTTTCTTTCTGTCTCTCTCTCTCTCTCTCTCTCTCTCTCTCTCTCTCTCTCTCTCTCT
>JAJPUD010003434.1:22502-48557 GCA_023553655.1 Myrmecobius fasciatus
CTCTCTCTCTCTCTCTCTCTCTCTCTCTCTCTCTCTCTCTCTCTCTCCTGTCTCTCTCTCTCTCTCCCTGTCTAGGAGACTGTCTCCTTTCTCTCTGCCTCTCTTTCCTCTCTCCTCTCCATCTCTCTGTCTCTCTCTGTCTCTGTCTCTCCCTAATTCTGTCTATCTGTCTCTCTCTGTCTCTCTCTTTCCTGTTTCTGACTGTTTCTCTCCTTTCCCTTTGTCTCTCTCTCTCTGTCTGTGTCTCTGTCTCTCTGTCTTTCTCTCTGTCTCTGTCTCTCTCTACACACTTATATACATTATATATATATGTATATATATATATATGTACAGAGAGAGAGAGAGAGAGAGAGAGAGAGAGAGAGAGAGAGAGGTGTGTTTCTGGGTGTGCACATTTCTGTGCATGGGTGTATTACATATATTTGTGAAGGTAAATATGTAATCTATGCTTTATGTAACAAAATTCAGTGAATCTTTAAATGCCTACTATGAAGCATAATTTATCTTTACAATACATTTTGAGACTCTATTGCCTAAATTCCTGACATAATCTCTTAGAACTTTATAACCTCTTTAATAGTTCTTCCTTTTAAAAGTTAATCAAGTATTTAACTATCTACAGGATAATATGAAATATTTTGGATATATTTTCTATTTTTTATTATTATTTTGGATACATTTTCAAACCTTTTAGGATAACAAATTTGTGGGAAAAATTTTAGGTGTTATAGGCCAGTGTATCTTCAAACAGAAAAAGAATTGTATCTTCATTAAAATATTTTAATCTTAATCTTAGCTTCCATCTGCAGTGGCAGCAGTAGATCTAACTGTGTAGGAGGGTGTCAGTTTTAATAAGTGCTTATTCATTGACTAGTTTGGATTAGTGCAATGAAATTCTCCTCCTGCAACTTAATGATTTCATCAGAAGTGAAGAAAAACAGCCAAATCCTAAATCTTATATTAATTAAATTAATTTATCAGAATTCTGAGATCATAGATTTGATAGAATATGATTCAATATAGTGCCATATAAAGATCTCTAGATTCAGAATCAGAGAATTTGTGTTCAAGTAAGGAACTCAATTCTGCCCTTTGTATTTTTATGACCTTGGATACCTTGAACTTCTTGGGCCACTATTCTGTCCAAAAATAAAAGAAAAAGAAAAAAAGAAGTCTTGAGTAGATGAACTTGGTAACTAGACCAAGTATGTTATATATTATAATATAACACTATTGGACATTGTTAATATTTCAAAATACAAGGAGAAGAGCTGATTGAAAACTTTTAGAGATATAAATTTAAAAAAAAACTGAAGGGGAACATTTTGTGATGTGAAGGAAATTAAGATGGAGAGAAGATGGGTAAGGGGGGAGTTAAAGAAAAGTCCTGCAGAAACACTCTCATCATTTTTAACAGATTCAGATCCAGGAAGATCCGAATTCAAGTCTTGCCTCTGATATATATTGTCTATGTGAACCTAAGGAAAGTCACAACTCCTTAATCCCCTAATGCTATTCTCCAAGACTATAAGTAGCAGAAAAAATCTCAATCTGATTAGGTAAAGATTCCTCCTTATGAGCTCTCTACAACAATGAAATCAAAGGACCACACCCTCTCTCCTATCTTGATGCTGTAAAATATTCACTCTATAATTATATTTGAAATTCTCATAAAATAGAACACGGACATGGAAAAGGAGGTGCTGCAGTCTTTGTTACCTGGACTATTGAAGTATAGTGGCCTTCCTACCAAAAGTCTCTCCTCATTTCAATTTAAACTTCACTCAGCTTTCAAATTGGGGCCTCCTAAAGCCAAATCTGATGATTACAGCCCCTCTCCTCAATCTACTCCAGTAGCTCCCTGTAATCTTCATGATCAAATAGAAAATCCTTAGTTTGGCATTCAAAGTCCTTCATAAACATCTAACCATTCAATCTAAGAGCATAAAAGCTTTCATGTGCTTCCAGGGTGGTATGATCTGGAGAGAGGTTCACTGCATTCCTGGTTTCAACTCTGCAAATTCCTAGCCCAGGTTTGAGTGTGTTGGCTTGTGGGGAGTTCAGTAAACTATGAGTGTAGTCAGTTGTAGTTAGTTTATTGAAAGATTCTGCAGTTTCATAGTGATTGAACTGTTTTATTCCATTTTTTATCTCAAGCTCTTGACCAGATTATTGTACAGCAGGCTTACATATGGGGCCAAAGTCAGAACTGAGTTCCCTCTCTATTTTTGGGATTAGAGCCTCAGAGTTAAGCTTTTGAAATTTGTCCCTTATGTCATATATACATAGCTTGGGCATCTCTCACACGTGATCTCTCTTGTCTCCTCTAACCTAGAACTGGATGATAGGCAACAGAACTCCCAATTGATATTAGTTTCTCTTCCTAGTGCAGAGTTTAGGGTCCTTTGGGATCTTTTTTTTTTCCCATAGTACTTACAGACCTGCTGTTTAATCTTAGCCCCATTATTATCTTCAAGTACTGCTGTTACTTTCACTGCTCTCACTACTCCTGCTGCTGCTGGATAGCTCCCATCGCAGTTTCCTCAACACACAGTCTATCTTCTTAAATTTCTCTTTATAGAAACATGACCTTTCCTTATTTTTCCTGACCAGAATTCAGTCTGGCACACTTGCTAGGTGTCATGGAGGCAGTGTGTTGGGTTAGATACACAAAAATACCAAATCTCATGCTTCCAATTTCACTTTGTCTCCTTCATAGTAATATTTTGATAAGTGCTTATTGATATTCAGAAGAATGAGACTGTCTGGGAATATTCTGATTTAAGCGTGTCATATTTTTGTATACAAGGAAACGATATTTAAATGTTTTAACAATCAGGTCTTAGTAAATCTGATTTTTATGATTATTTTTAAGTATATGACTCTTGTTATATGCCAGCAAAAGAATACTTAATTACTTCTATAATGTTTCGTTAAGTAGTGAATTCTTCATCACTATACTTCTTCATGCTAAGGTTGGTTGATTCCTTATGAGGGATGGTGTTGGAAAGATAAATATTTCAGGTACAATTTCAACTAAATGACTTCTGAATGTCCCTTCCAACCACAAGATTTTCTGATGCTATGTCTATTGTCTCAATTTTGTCAAAGGAAATATGATTTTGGAAATCAATTTAGGAAATCATGGCTTCAAATGTGAATAGATTTTACTACTTATATTTTGTTGTAAATCATTAATTAAAATAAAAATTCCTACTTTGGAATCTTTTACTTTCTTGTATCTACTATCTTCTAGAAGCATCTTATTTTATTCTTTCTAAAATTTATTTCTTAAAAGTTTTAGTAATCATCTTTCCATTCATTTGGTTAAAAACTATCCAACCCCTTCATTGTGAAAAGTAACACCTTTCTTTTGGATTAAATTTTCCCTTTCTTTCTTTATTCCCTCATTCCACAATTTAAAATGCTGCGTGAATTTAGAGGCTATTTTTCCAATTAATAATTCAAGTGTTTAATTGTTAGACTATAATGTATTATTTTCTTTTATAAAGTGACTACCTTTCCCCAACTACTGAGCTTATATTACAGAATAGAGCTGAATAGACTGTAAAATTTGTTATATTAACAAAACAGTACTTACTCTAGGAGAGAAACCCCATCAAATTGATCTGTTTATCTACAGTTCTCTTGTCACAACAGCAAAATAATAAATTATTAACACAAATGGCAGATAAATTGAACACAATAAACAAATGCATCCCTGAAATTGCTGCTACTGTAACTACCAAAGGATTTCATTCTCAATTTTTGGAATATCCAAATCTTTTGTTCAATCAGAATGATGTTTCCAAATTGTCCTTGAGACCATCCTACATTAAAATCCGTGTCTACATTTTTTTTAGTATTCAGTATTTTTTTTTTCAGTTTTATTTCTAACTCTCACCTCTACTTATCGGACTCACTTTATACCACCACCACTTGACCTTGGTAATAGGATTTAGAATTCTAAGATGCCTTAAAATGAATCCTTTCACTTTATATGTAAAGAAATGGGACCACTAAAGTTTGATGATGTTTTTCCAAGGCTATTTCTGCCATCATTTGATGCTATTACTTTAGGATTTAGGCATCAGGACAGCTTAAGCTATGAGAGAAACAGACCTATTAGATAAATTGAGTAGATACATCAATTTAGAGTTGAAAAAAAGATTTTAGACATTTCTTTAATCCAGTCCTTTTATTTCACATATACTTGACACAAATCTTTGAGAGGGTGAATGATTTGCCTACAATTGCACAGCTAGTGTGTAGTGGAACTAGGGTTTAAATCTGGATGCTCTGGACCAGCAAAGAATTGCCTAGAAAGCATCTCAAATGTAGATGATGATATATACATGATTTATTGATTAGAAAACAAAGTATACTTCAATTTTTTTGTTATGGTACAATACTACCTAGTTTCTTAGAATCCTGAAGAACGATATGATACATGCATATAGCAATATATTTAGAAACAGATCATTAACTATGCGCCTAAGTATTAGGTAGGAAATGATACCAGATGGAAAATTCAGTGACAAATTATCTTAACTGATGTTAAAAATATTTTAGTATGTCTTCCTTCCTTGAGATGTGATAGTTCTTAAAATGTGCAGTATTTGAATGATGTAAAACAATGGGAGGGGGGAACAGGAAGAATCTTTAATCTTCTGTATATTAATCAAGTCCTTGTCTAGTCTGTTCTACTGGAGATATATCCAACCTGACATTTTCCACATAAAATGTCTAGTTCTGAAATTACTATTTGATTGTATGGTGTATCTATCTTCCTGTGACAAAATATGAAAAGCAGAAAATAAACCTATTTATCTTGGCAGACAGAGACCATAATGATGTGTTTAATGAGAGCAAACCAGGTAGGATTAAGTTTGAATGCAGGAGACCTAACAGCATAATTTGAAAAATATAGGTCCTTTCTCTTCTTCCTTCTCCTCCCTCCCTCCTTCCCTTTCCCCTCCCTAACACAGACACACTATGGCCAGTTAAGTTCATTATGTTCATTCAGTTATGGCCAATAAGTTCATTAGACAATAACTTTCTCTTTAATCCATTGATTTGAGTCCTATATAGTCTGAAAATATTTTAGAAGCTTCGATATCATGGTGCCCTCATGAGAAACATGCTGTATTAAAAAAGAGTAGAAGAAAAAAAGAGAAGAAAAAGACTGTCATCAAGAAAACCGTTGGCAACACTCATAGTGTTTCCATCATGCTGAGCAATCTACCCTGAACTGTCAATAGAGTCTGCCATATGAAAAATGGGATCCCATCTTAGACAAGCTTCACTTCTGCTTTAAAAATAAATTTTACCAAAAAAAATAGTTTCCTCAAACAGCCATTTATATCTTCTAATCTCCTTTTTTTGCGAAGGGGCTAAATTGCTTTGAGAAAGGGTTATGCCAGCTTCAGATTTATGATTATCACTCATAAGGCTTCATTATTCATCTAGCTTTCAAATTAAGCTTCTATATATATTCAGGGGGCAGAAAAGAGAGGCAGATGCATCTCTTTTATAAAAATTGTTTTACAAATAATTTCCCCCAGTGAATTTACCTGTATTGTTTTGTGTGTATTACATGGCATGTCTTTGGAGTATCAGATGCATTTACTGATAGAAGAAAATTGAGTCTTTATGAATGTTCCTTCGATGACATGCTATAAGGAATGTGGCAAGTCACGGTAGTGCCTTTCTATCCAAAAGACACGCTTCAGGAAGATAAAAATGGGACTATTTTTATGAACATGAAATAAAATTCTAAAAAAAAGATGAGGTGTTCTTCCAAGACTCAGCCCTCCATAAAATACGGTCACATTGTCTTTACTGAATGAAGAGGGTATTGCAGATTATTTCTTGTACTTAAAGGGAGCTAATGTGTGGTTGGTCCTCTGCTAGTGAGCATTTTTATCAAAGGCAAAGAGGACATGCTTTTGAGATTTCCAGATGTCAAACCTGAGAATGATAATTAACATAGTAAATGCCAGAATTATGATTCAAGGGGATTTTAGAAGCTTTAACAATTTTTAAGAGGCTAAAATATTTGAGCTAAAAAGAAAGAAGAAATTTCATAAGGACAAATGTAAAGTTATATAATAGGGCTAAAAAAAACCAAAATCACGAATATAAATTCAGTAGTTTCAAAAAGATGTGACAGTTTTAGAGAACTGAGATTTTTGATTTAAGTTCTCAGAGACATTTAGATTTAGAATGGACAAGTCTTTATCAGGTGTGTTCTAGAACAAAATTCTGGCCTGGATACATTCACTTTTTTTTTTTTGTTCTGAGTTTCTGGGATTTTATGCCAGATTAAAAGTATAGAAAAAATGATTATTGAATAACATTCTTTTTTTTTTTTGAATAACATTCTTTACCATTCTAATACAACAGTTGGGTGTCTGAAAGGAATGTAGGAATCTTTTCCTTTTGCTGATAGAAAGTAATGTGTACTGCAGTGATGGGATTTTTTAAGAGCTAATTCCTTTGATTTACCTCTGAGGAAAAGATGAATGCTCTCCATTTACAGGGGCAGCAATTTGCAGTAAAGGTTAACCTTGTTAACCTCCTACTAGAATAACATTATAATATCTGTTAAAGTTTTCCTTTTCATTTAAAATTTGCATTTAAAAGAACAAGCAATTTTATTTGGCAAAGCTTAATGTTGATGCAGCTGATGATAGACACAATGTCTGTTGCTTAAATTTCAAAAGTCAAAAGAAAGGAAATGTATGCATGTATACATACACACTCATATGTATGTTTTATATATACACACACATGTATATGTTCACATATACATATATGTGTTTGTACATGCATATATTTGTGTGTTTATCCGAAGGGTGGGAAGAAAGAAAGGGAAGGAGGGAAGAAGAGATGGGGAGGAAGGAAGGGAGAAAAGAAGGGAGAAGAGACAGAAGAAGGTAGGGAGCTGAAAAATTTAAAGCTGAAAAAATTAGAAGAGAATGATACACAGGTGTCATGGTATGCATCCTGGTTAATAACAGTTGTATTCAGGATGAAAAGTTGGAGGATTCTTTGTCTTTTAAAGGATAAGAGAATACAAGGAATTTATTGAAAGATGATAGAAGCCAAGCAAAAAGCCATACAAATTTAGTAATATTTATGATTTTAGCTGTGAATTTCAGATATGTTTTTTGTTTGGTTATTCCCTGTTTTAAGGAGATCTTGATACCAGTTCTCTTCAACCAAAGAACCTTAAGATTAATTTTTAAAACATAAATAATTACTTCAAAGCTGTAATAAGAACAAATGCATTAATATTTCCTCAAACACTTAAAGTTGGTTCACAATTTAACTCACTTTCTATGTAGTATCAGTCCCACTATATTCCAAGTCCCTTGGTTAACATCCTGCCAGCTAGTCACTTTAAGCTTCCCTACTGGACTAGCAGCAATATCTAACCTATAATGCTGGCTTCAATGTCACCATGTCTTGTTGCTCATATGTCAAAGGTGTCTATCACCTAATTCTAGAACTGAAAGTACAACTCAAACAAATGAAAATCTCAACTCCAGTTCTCTGGGCCACAGTACATAAAAGGAATTGAAAGATGGTCCTTTTCTCCTTCTTTCAATCCAGTTTAGTATATAGTACCCATACTTTGGCAAATAAGATTCTATTCCCTGTGATCCTTTGGAAAAGAGAAAAAAAGAAAGACATTGGTCCTGCCCTATAGTTCATTGTAAAAAAAATCCTATTTTAGGGTTTTTTCTCTTACTTGGATTAAGAAGACTAAATTACAAGCTTTAGAGCTGAAAGAAGCCATAGAAATTATCTATTCTGAGATACACAATTTATAAATGAGGAAATTGAGGCCCAGAGAGATGAACTAATTTGTCTATCATATAATAATATAATACTTCAAATCTAAGTTCCTTGACTCCAAGATGTGTAATTTTTCCATGATATCTCACTTCCTGCAGACATAGCCACCTAACCACAAAATTCTCTGATGCAGGAAACACTTCAACGAGGCTAGCTCCTGTGAGAACCAAGGATTTATGAGTTAATGTATAATCTCTACTATAAAAGTGCAGCATTCTTAGGGTATTTAGGAGCATAGGCTTTAGAGTTGGGAGGAATTTTAGAGAATATTGAATACAACTCCTTTATTTTTTAAAATGAAGAAAATTGAGGAAACTGAGTCAAAGAGGTAATATGCACATATACATACATATATACACACACATATAGACTCTATTCTGATTAAAGACTTTATCAACTCCATATTTTAGATGTGGTCTGAAAATTGGCTTTTATATATGAAATGGAACTTTAGTTTGTAACTGAGACATGCATATCTATTTGCATTATAAAAGACATTTTTATACTACAAAATAGTGTGATGATTACCAGTACATATCAAGGAAATGTTATAGTTTACTGAGTTAAAAACCTTCCTTTTAAAAAAATATTCTAAATATAACCTAATTGTCAAACACGTGTAAAACATCATATAATAATAGTTTAAAATCTCATGTAAAAATGTCATTTTTTGCAATGTATTTTGCAATGTATGCATAAATACCTAAACATATAATACATACAATAAATGCATATATACATACAATATAGGCAAATGTACTGCTTTCATATATAGTTAGAAATAGTCCATTTCCCCCCATTGCCTAAAGTATTCCTTACAGAAATTAATTATAGAAAAATTATTATCCTAAAGATGTTGCTAAAGGAAACCTAAGTGTCAATGAATATATAAAATTGCCTTAACATATTAAGAATTTCAATCATATGCAAAAAACAGAATGGTAGGGGTGATAAAAATTTTGTCTATTGGAGGAAAAAGTATAATTTAAGTAAAAAAAATAAAGATACAGAAAATAATGAGTGGAATTATGAAACATGAACTATACTGCAGGTTTATAAAATATCTGAATTGGGAGCTCAAATGTTTGAAATTGGGCCCTAATTGGAAAACAGAAATGTAATGTTCTTCATCTCCCAGTCTCCCCTCCTCAAACTTTTTCATGTTTTTATTTTTCTTTTGCTCCTGCCTCAAAGAATCCTTTTGGAAGTTAATCTTCTCAATACCTGCCACTGCTGTCTTTCCATCTTCTCTGAGAGTTCAACTTACCCCCTTCTTCATCAGTCTCTGATGATTCTGGCTGAATTTCATGTATCCTTACCCCAAATTTCCTTGGAGTTCTTTTTTATTCTGGATTTCTCCATTGCTCCCGTAAGAATCTATGTTGACTCAAATTTTTGTCATTTCCCAGTTAAAAATGAGTTCAAAATCAGCCTCAGATTCTTAGTAGCTATGTGACACTTGGACAAATCACCTATCTGCTCTCTGCCTCAATATTTTTATGTATAACCTAAGGACAATAACAGCATTTACCATCTAGGATTGTTGTCGGATCAAATAAAATAACTTTTATTAGTTACCTTATAACTATAGCATAGTTATATGACTACTTTACTTATTACTCAGTTACTTTAGTTATATAGTTATTAGAGCTAATTTTACAACTATATTATTTTAACTTATTATCATTTTATCCTTGTTATTTAAATTCCTTGAAAGAAATAAATATATTTTTTATATTTGCTGAGACTTGCCCATAGTTTATACTTTTCCCCACTGACTCAGATTTATGATTTCATCAAAGTAGGGAATTTTCTCCAAAAAAAACATTTCAGCACCCTATCTACAACTTAAATTCATAAAGGATTGCTTGAAGACACTGTGAATTTCAGTGACTTGCCTAGAATCAATCAGGTGATATTACAGAGGATGTACTTGTAAGGATATGGTTCTAAGAAAAACCAAGCTTCAAGACCAACATTTGATATATGACTTTAGGAACATCACTTAACTCCTCAGTGTACCTAGGCAACTCTCAAAGAATATTATTTGCAGAGGAAGTACTAATGTGCATGGTTAAAGAGAATTTCCTTACCAGGAGTTCCCAATACCAATGAAATCACAAGCCTGCAGCCCTTTCATCCTCCTCACTTTAATTGCTATTGGTCTTTAGTTAACAAACTACCATTAAGGATCTTCTTCCAGAAAATCCCTCAACATAATTAGCTGCCGAGTCCTGTCCAAAGATATCTGTACAATACCTCTTGCATTTATCACCTTCTCTCCATTCAAAATTCCCAGGTTTAGATACCCATCATCTTCACTTGATGATTGACCTTCCTGTTTCTTAACTGGTCTCTCTGCCTTTCTCTTCCCTCTTTACCCCATCTTCCACCCATTGCTAAATTGTGTTCCTAAATCAGAAGTCTAACCACATCAATACTCTGTCTGCACTGGAAACTCCATTTGAGTTCTTCTTGCTTTGAAGTTAAAACATCAGCTTTTCTGGTGAGTCAGTTCTACTTTTATATACTTAGGGCACATTACTCTCCTAACCCAATTATCTTTCTAGGAAAATGTGGTCACTTGCCTCCTCATGTGCCATTCTATGCCCTGTATCTGTGTTCCTACACAGGCTGTTCCCTCTTGCATAGATTATGCTTTCTCCTGAGTTTCATGTTGTAAAATTTCCAGTGCCTTTTAAACTTAGATCATGTACCATCCTTCTTCTAATCCCTTCCTTTACTAGTGCCATCTGAAATAATTTTGAATTATTCCTAAGATGCTTTTATATAGTTTGTATTTGCTTATCTGTGCACATCTTTTCATATTATTTTCTCCAAGGATATGTGAACTCCCTGAATCTATATATTGTTTCTATCTTTTCTTCATAGCTTAAACTCTTAGCACAGGGTCTATCTCACATGTGAGTAAATAATAATAATAAATGCTTGTAAAACAAAAGAGTGAATGAATGAATGATGTAGAAAAGGCCATGATAGAATCCCAATATTAAAGCAGGAACTATGAAAAGAGCCCAATAGGGAATAATATCAAGATTATCAAGTCCCTCCTAGATTCCATCTATGAAATATAGAAAACCAGAAGAATTTGAAAGACAGAGTGTTTTCCAAAAGGAAGCTATAAAGTAAGTGATCATAAATAAAGATTACAAAAAGAAAAAAGAAACAAAGCAATATTACTGAAGTGTTCAAAACAGTCTGAAGCAATTTTAGTGGAAATCTCATGGTAAAAAAATCAGAAGAATGTACATTGACATTATCCTTTGTGCTTGAATTGAGAGGACAAGAGTATAGAATCACTATTTTGGTTAAATGATACTAGTTTTCAAAAAAATGAATATAAGCTATATTTTAATATGTCTTTAAATGGATTACACACACAAATATGCAAATGTACATATATGCCACACAGAGGTTATTTCTGATTTTTAGACAGTTATTGATCATAGTAGAACCAAAGAAAAACTCTGCACAAACTCATTGTTATTTTTCAAAGTCAATTTGCCTTGTTAAGATAAAAAAAAAGGTTGAATGAGTAATTGTATAATAGTAATGTTCCTTTTGCCAATAAACCATTTTTATATATCAATATGAGTCAAGCATGTATACACATAAGTAAACATAAGGTGCCTTATCTTTTATCTTTCCTTAGTCCTTATTTTCAAATTATATATTTTCCTCTTCCTAGTTCTCCTATTCTATTCTCTCTACCTATTTCTGGGAGGGGGGGTGAAGGTAATTATCATCTTAGACAACTTTAGCTGTTAGACCAAATGTTATCATCCCATAAACATTTTTAACTAGGAGGGAAGGAACAAAAATATAGAAGCATGTAGAGAGAGGAAAAAAAAACTATTTATCCCTCAATTATATTGTTGACTTGCCCTTTGGGGTTTACAGTTGATATCGCCACAGTGGTCTGGATGGAACAAGAGGTGTGTATTGCAAATGGATTAGCATGACTTTAGTAGACAGGCACATCTGCCACCCAGTAAGTTGAATTTGAATTTGAAAGATAGCCAGCATCAACCAGATTTGTTTCATAGGGTAGCAGGGCAGAGGATGTCTTTGTAAATTAAGAATAACTCACAGTTTGTCCTCTCTCCATCTGAGAGACTCAATCAAGTGTCACTTTCCAACTTTTTTCCTCCTTAAACTTTGATTTCGTTCAAAATTCTCTGGCATACCTCCTCTCCTATCACTTGCAACTGAGGATAGTTGAGGCCTACGGCAATTTTTTAATGAAGAAAAAAATATGCCAGTGTTTAGATTATACAATTTTTTTTCAGTACAGAGGTAATAACAAAATTGTTGGAAAATACATAAAATATAATAATAGCTCACATTTTAAAAAATTCTTAAGGTTTTAATAAATTGCTTCCTTTACAATAAGCCTATGTTGTAGGTAGGATAATTATTGCTATTTCATTTTATAGTTGAGAAAAATGAAACTCAAGGAGATTAAATGATTTTTAAAATCACACACACACACATACACACATAGAGCTAATATCAAACCCATGATTTTAATGCTAATCTCTCTGACTGGACTACTCATACTTTTTCAATGACATGACATACATAGTGCAGTGATACAACCATATATCCATCATAAGCACAAAAGCAGTACTATAGTTGTGTTACTTATGCTCCCCGACTTTGTTTTCAGATTTTGTGTGTATGTTTTGTGTGTCACCAACAAAAGAACAGCTGAATAAAGAATGAAATATGATTTTTATGTCTATATATGTCCATCTAGTCTTTTTTTCTGTCAATTACAATTTGTGCTACTTTTCAAGTGATTAGAAAACAAATAGTAAACTGCTTAATCTATTTGATAAGATGAATCAATATGACTGTTGCAGAGGCAGATAAGTCTTAAAGTAAGTTGCTGCAAATTCAACTATTATTTTTTTTGTAAAGATACTTTAACTTATTTTTAGTGACGCTTAAAATTTTAGCTAGTTATATGTTTTGTTAGTGTAATTAATCTTTCTATTACTACACTCTTCTTTTATCCAGTGATATTCATCTTTGCCTTTCTGTGAATCTACCATTAAAAGTCACTTAACATTAAGAGTCATATTAGAATGACATCTTCCTTTAATCTTTTCAATATCTCAAAAAATCTATAGGTAACACTTAGTCTACCTATATTTCATTCTTGCTTTATATTTGTCCCTTTTTCCATATATGTCATTGACAACTTTTCTTAATATCACATCTCAAAGATAAAGTATCAGTGTATATGCAACACTCAATTTACATCAATCAAAAGCTTTCTGTTCTATAAGGAATAATAAGCATGTTGACTTCTGAAAAACCTGGAAAATTTTAAATGATCTAATATTAAATGAAGTGAGTATATCCAAGAAAAAATCATTACAATAAGACTATTTTGATTTGGTTCTTTTCAACAATGACGTAATTCAAGGCAGTTTTAAAAGACCTGTGATAGAAAGTGACATCCACATTCAGAGAGAAAATTAAGGAGACAATGTGGATCAAAGCATAGCATTTTCACCTTTTGTTGTTTGTTTGCTTGGTTTTTTTTTCCATTCTCATGTTTTATTTTTTCACTTTTAATTTGCTTTTTCTCGTACAACATGATGAATATGGAAATATTTAGAAGAATTGCACATGTTTAAGCTATATTGCATTGCTTGCTCTCTTGAGAAGGGGAGATGGGGAGAAGAGAAAATTTTGGAACACAAAATTTTGCATAGATGAATGTTGAAAACTATCTTTGCATGTATTTGGCAAAATAAAATACTATAATTAAAAATATTCCTCCTTGTTTGATTGTTTTTGCAAGATAAATATCTACTGTTCTGTGTCTTGTGTGTGGTTGTATTCTTTTTTTTTTTACTTTTCCCAAAAAACCTTTTCTTAATTTTTTCTTTACTTGAATGCCCATATTTTTAATTGATTATTCTTAACTTTATAGGTGAAGCATGAATTTTAAGTTGCAGCATGAATTTCTTCATTTTTTATTGATGTTCATCCATTCTCTTATTTTTTTAAGACTGCAGAGTAATCCTAGATTATTTATATTGATATTCCATCATATTTAATGTGATTTATCTTAGATGCTTACAAAATTTGGAGTTTTATTGAAATTATGAAATTGAAACATATTTTCTTTTAGTTCTGGCAATATACGGTATTAATTAATTATGTCTTTATTTATCTTCAAATGTTCTAGATAGTCTTCTAATATTATTTCCTATAGTATGGTATTGAGATTTTTGATCATATTTTTCTGCATTGACTACAAATATATTATCTCCATGTAACCTCCCTTTAAAGTGACTTCCTTTGACTTCTATATAATTAATGAACTCTCCAATTTTTTGTCTTATATCAAATTTTTTTTGATCTTATATAAAATTTCTTCTACTTCTACATTGTTATTATTTCCAAAACTGTTATTTTTGTCTCACATAGGCTCTTTTTATTGAAAATATCTCCCACTTTGCCTTTTAAGTTCTATAATTTCTTCTTTCTTTTTAGTGAGTGTAATTTAATGAGGAGCTCTCATTTTTTTATTTTTCTTTCTAACTAATTTTAAAAGTTTTATTTGCCTCAAGAAATTTTAGAATTTCTTCTAGGGTTCCATGATGTCTAGAAACTAGTATAAATTATCTATTTGATCATCGAGTTATGATTCATTTTCTTCCTGCTTACTTGTTCATAGTATCCTGGCATTTTTTTCACTCAATTTTTATTCATTATTACTTTAGTGTTTATGAATCTATCTGTTGAAATATCTGCTTGCAAGCTACTTTTATACTTAGTATCTCTCTCTCCAGAGGCTTTGATCTTTTAGCATGTTTCATTTTTTTCCTAGTCAATCTGGTTTCCTTCTTCACACTTTCTTTTCTCCTCCTTCCAATGCTATACAATGTGTGCCTGTAATCTCCAACATTGGTTATCTTCAGGTAAACTCCAGACAGAACTGTTCCCAACTTGGTTTCCAGACTCCTTTACTTCAGGCAGGGGATTCATTCCCAGAAGGCCCATGAACTATTGTCTGTTATATTCTGATTTATTCATATTTTCTGTTTTCTCCTTAAAATTGCTTTTTTATCTATGTAGTAGCTAGAAATAAATAGTATCTATTGCCTCTTAAGTTTGATAAAAGATATTTTTTTAAATTAAAGCTTTTTATTTACAAAACATATGCAAGGGTAATTTTTCAACATTGACCCTTGCAAAACCTTCTGTTCCAAATTTTCCCATTCTTCTCCCTCTGTCCCCTAGATGGCAGATAGTTCAATACATGTTAAATATGTTAAAATATTTGTTGAATCCATTATATGCATACATATTTATACAGTTATCTTGCTGTACAAGAAAAAACAGATCAAGAAGAAATAAATAAAATCCTGAGAAAGAAAACAAAATGCACCAAACAACAACAGAAAAAGTGAAAAATGTTATGTTGTGGTCCACACTCAGTTCCTACAGTCCTCCCTCTGCGTGTAGATGGCTCTCTTCATCACTGAATAATTGGAACTGATTTGAATCATCTCATTATTGGAGAGCCATCTCCATCAGAATTGATCATCATATAGTCTTGTTGTTGCTGTATATAATGATCTCCTGGTTTTGTTCATTTCACTAAGCATCAGTTCATGCAAGTTTCTCCAGGGCTCTCTGAAATCATCCTGTTGGTTGTTTCTTACAGAACAATAATATTCCATAACATGCATATGCCATAGTTTATTCAGCCATTCTCCAGTTGATGGGCATTCATACAATTTCCAGTTTCTTGCCACTACAAAAAGGGCTAACACGAACATTTCTGCACAATTGGGTCCCTTTCCCTCCTTTAAGATCTCTTTGAGATATAGGCCCAATAGAAACACTGCTGGATCAAAGGGTATGCATAGTTTGATAATTTTTTGAGCATAGTTCCTAATTGCTCTCCAGAATGGTTGGATCTCTTCACAGTTCCACCAACAATGTATCAGTGTCCCAGTTTTCCCACATCCCCTCTAACATTCGACATTATCTTTTCCTGTCATTGTAGTTACTCTGACAGGTATGTAGTGGAATCTCACAGTAGTCGTAATTTTCATTTCTCTTATCAATAGTTATCTGGAGCACGTTTTCATATGACTCGAAATAGTTTCAATTTCTTCATCTGAAAATTGTCTGTTCATATACTTTGACCATTTATCAATTGGATAATGGCTTGATTTGTTATAAATTTTAGTCAATTCTCTATATATTTTAGAAATGAGGCCTTTATCAGAACCTTTTAATATGAAGATGTTTTCCCAGTTTATTGCTTTCCCTTCTAAATCTTGTCTGCATTAGTTTTGTTTGTATAAAAACTTTTTAATTTAACGTAGTCAAACTTATCTATTTTGTGATAAATAATGATCTCTAGTTCTTCTTTGGTCAGAAATTCCTTCTTCCTCCCTAGGTTTGTGAGGTAAACTATCCTATGTTCTTCTAATTTGTTTATAATATCATTCTTTATGTCTAGATCATGAATCATTTTGACTTTATCTTGGTATATAGTGTTAGATGTGGATTAATGTTCATCCCCCTCCCTTCTTACCCTCAATTATATTAGGCTTTCTTTGCCTCTTCCTAAGATATAATTTCTCTCATTTTACATTCACTTTCCTCTTTTTCAGGTCCAATCCCCTTTCCACATATAGTTTTTTTTTTTTGTTTTGTTATAATAGTAAAATCAAATTATGCATGCATTTTCTATGTATACCCATAATAGAAATAAAATTATCAAAAGTTCTTTTCTTTTTACCTTTTTTGCTTCCCTTGAGTTCTATATTTGAAGGTCAAATTTTTTGTTTAGCTCTGGTCTTTTCATCAGAAATGAATTGAATTCACCTGTTTCATTTAATATCCATCTTCTTCCCTAAAAGAAAATACTCAGTTTAGTGTGGTAGTTTATTCTTGGCTGCATTCCAAGTTCCTTTGCTTTTCAGAAATATCAGATTCCAGGTCCTTCAGTCTTCTAAGGTGGAAGCTTCTAGGTCCTGGATAATCCTTATTCTGGATCCTTGATATTTGAATCGTTCTGTTCTGTTCTGTTTTGTTTTGTTTTGTTTTTCTGGCTGCTTGTAATATTTTTTTCCTTGGTCCAGTAGTTCTGAAATTTAGCCACAATATTTCTTGGACTTTTAATTTGGGGTATTCGGTGAATTCTTTCAATGGCTATTTTACATTCTGATTCTATTACATCTGGGCAGTTTTCTTTGATGATTTCCTGGAAATTAGTGTCCAGGCTCTCTTTTTTTTCATCATGTTTTCTGTAAGTCCAATAATCCTTAGATTGTCTCTACTAGATTTATTTTTCCAGATCAGTTGTTTTCCCAAGTAGGTATTTTATATTTTTTCCTATTTTTTTCATTTTTTGGCTTTGTTTGACTGATTTTTGACATTTCATTGAGTCATTCATTCTTATTTGTTCAGTTCTGACTTTTAGTGAATTGTTTTCTTCATTTACTTTTTTACTTCTTTTTTGTATTTTTCCAATTGAATTTTTAAATGTTGTTGTGTTCTAAGGTTTTTTTTTCCATTTCCCAAATTCTGTTTTTTAAGGAGTAATTTTCTTTTTCCATTTTACAAATTCTGTTTTTCAGGGAGTTGTTTTCTTTTTACATTTTGTCAAATCTATTTTTAAGGAGTTATATGCTTTTTCCATTTCACTATTTTGTAATGAATTTTCTTCAGATAATTTCGGTGTTGCCTTTTCCAAAACCTCTTGTAAAGTTCTCACTTCTTTTCCCCATTTTTCTTCCAGCTCTCTTTTAAGATCTTTTATAGTTTCTTCTAAGAGAGCCTTGTGTGGCAACCAATTTATATCATCCTTTGGGGCTTCATCTGGAAATGATCTGCTTTTAGACTTCCCAGGATTTGAGATCTGTTCTTCACTTTCACCATAGAAACTATCTATGGTTAGAGATCACTTTGATTTTTACTCTTTTTTTTTAAGTTAAGGTCTGCTTTTAGGGCAGAGGGGGGTTATCCAAGCTTCCTCCACAAGTGGCAGCAACTATGTGCTGGGTCAGTGCTGAGTCTCTCTGGGTGATGGGTGGGCATGACCAGGTCTGTGAAATTCTGGTGTTTCAGGGATCACTACCTTTTGTGTTTATGTTGGATGCTTTATAATTTCTCTGCTGATATACTGGCTTGCAGCCAGGGCAGAGTAGCCAACACTACTGTAGATTCCTCCCTGTAGTTTCTTCATCAAGGGGAGCCCACAGTGCCTGCACCAGTGACTGTGCTCAGCCTGCTTATGTTTGGTGCACCTCCCTCTGTGCCAATTAAAATAGCCCTTTTATGGTGATCTTCAAAATTATCTTCTGCTGGTAATTTGTTACATTCCTGATATTCGTGGATTCTGCCAGTCTAGAGCTAATTCAGAGGCTGGATTTGGTATTTAGTCTGATGATAGTAGAAGAAGGTTAGAAAGAAATATGTGCCCTCTCTATCATCTTGGCTCCACTCTCAGTAAAACAGTTTTGAGTTGCTATTGGGATAGAAGCACTTGATGGGAACCTCACAGTTGGATCCTGCTCATAAGTTTATGAAAATTCTGTTCTGCTTATGCAATATATTTGGAATGGGACCCAGGAAAAGGATGCTGTAAGGTGCTATAGGAGTTCTGAATGTTTTTTTCTAATGTTACTTAATGAAGGTTTATTTTTATCTTTAATTTTTTGAGAAATGTTTCTGTTATCGAATCTTTTAGACTCAACTTCAATTATTAGCATTCTGACCCAAATGCTTTTTTTCTCCCAGAAAAGTTTTAAGGAAAACAAACATTCCATATCAATAATCAGTCTGCCAATAAATATTTACAGGAAGGGTGCTAAGTCTTGGAGACATAGAGAAAAACAAAAACGCAGTCTCTGCTTTCATAAATCACTTAATCCAATGGAAAAGATGACATAAAAACTGTACAAACAAGATATATACAAGATAAACTGAAAATATTCAAAAAGAAGAGAGGCAGTGTAATTTAGAGGGAGTCAGGGAAGGCAATTCTCTCTCATTTTATACACAAAGTCAGTATCAAATAGTTAAAATGATTTCTCTAAGGAAACAGTTCTAGTAAGAAATCAAACTAAATCCAAAACTGGAGACTTTGGGCTTCAAATTGTATCTTTTTTCCACCTCAGGGAGTCATCCTTTGCTTAGTCTTCAAGTGCTGAAGTGCCAAATCAACAAACTTTTCAGTACTTTAGTCATTTCATCATTCTTAATACTCCTTTGTTTTGATTGATCAATCAGCAAGCATTCATTAAGTACTTTCCTTGTTCCAGAAACTGTGCTAGGCACTGACTGAGGATACAAATATGGAGAATGAAATAATTCCTACTTGTAAGGAGCTTTTATTCTAATCCCACCACGCTGGCAAAATTCATTACCTTTTAACACTGAGGATGATCAACCTTTACAAAAAGCTTGGTAGGTTGTAGAAGAATAGTTACATTCTCCATCACTAGGCTAATATCCAAAGCTCCTCCAGGCTAATAAGATTTTCAGTAGCTTGCATTCTACCCACATAGCTTTTGAGAAGCTAGAGTAATTCCCAATTCATAATGATGAATTGAAATAGGACTTTAATGGGAGAAATAGATAAATATCCCCATTAAAATAGCTAGCTTCTATTATAATGGAAAAATCTTAGTTCTGAATACATTTCAGACATTTTTAACATGAAAGTCATGACTCAATTGTGCTGTCTGTTTTAGATAGTGTATTTGTTTGCCTGGGCATCAACATATAGTTTATACCACAAGTGAAGACTAGATAACTCTTGCATGAGGGTGATAGATGGGTAATGCCTTTGCCTGAAAATTTACAATTGTCTGACTATCCATCCCCCTCTGTCTTTCTCTATCTCTCCATCTCTGTCTCTCTCTAGCTATTTATTTATCCATCTGTCTCAGTTGCAACTTGAAGCTATTTTCAGACAATGAGAAAAATAAGAAAAGGGGGCTTCACTATTTTATGTAAATATAAGAACATCCCTCAGCTAGATCTTTTGCCAGGTTTCTGCATATTCAATCAAAAGATTTAGTGTTCAGTTTGCTCTCTTAAGTGTATGTGTGCTTACAAAATGGTTGTTATTCTTTATTTCCATTTACTGATAAATCAATGTAATTTCAATAAATGTCATGGGTAATCACTATAAGAAAATAAAAAAATTAACTGTATATACTCGTGACATACATCTAATTTCCAGGCTTCTTAGGAAATTGATAGTCCCAGTTCTATAATCTAATTTTTAAAACCAGTGTAACACCCAACAAATATTTGAATGTGAAAAATTGACCATAAGCATGACATTCTGAAATTTATTCTAAGAAGAAGAAAACAAACAAACAAACGAAAAAAACAAATTAAGGTAGACTATTTTCACCCATATCAAGATAAACCATAAACAAAATCTCAGACACTCTGAACAGAAAAGCAGAGAGCCACTGAAGAGAGAAATTCTTTGGGAGAAATGTATAAAATCATTGACCAATGCAACAAGCAAACACTACTAAATGTATTAAATTGGAAAATCTCAGTAGAGCTCTGGGCAAGAAATCATAGAGCAGGGTAAAGTATGTCAGCCAGTAGACCATAACTTTCATTTGGTGACAAAGCTGGAATTCTGAATGAGAATAAAGGAATAAAAAAATCATCAAGTGAGGCAAAAATTCCAAATCTTTAGTAATTTGAAAAAACAATGTTTATCTGTAATGTTTATATCTATCCAGAAGATTCCACTACATATTTTAGTATAGCTTTCTTGATCTAGCTTCTTGTCAGAACTGAATGGCTCCATAGAAGGGAACTTTTTAAATAGCTAGTTTACTGATCTAAACGTTATCATTTATAATCTCTTCCTAGTGTAATGTCTATAAAATGATGCTGTCAAGTTTATATAATACTTTGAGATTTAGAGATTATTTTCTTGAAACAAACCGATACTTAGCACAGTGCCTGATACACTGTTGGTGCTTAACAATAATAAGAGTATTTAACATGTATAGATAGATAGATAGATATCTCTCTCTCTATATATATATCTATATATCTATAAATCTCTCTCTCTCTCTCTCTCTATATATATATATATATATGTATATATATATATATTAAACAAGACAGTGAGAATGCCAAGTCTGAAGTCAGGAAGACTCATCTGGGATAAGATCAAATCTGGCCTGAAGTACTTATTAATTGTAAGACCTTGGGCAAGTTACTTATCCTGTTTGCCTTCATCTCTTATCTGTAAATGAGCTGGAGAAGAAAAGGGTTAACCACTCCAGTAAAGAAAGTGCAAAGAAAACCCCAAATTCGGTCATGAAAAATTGGACACAACTGAAAACACTGGGATAATAGCAACAACATATACTAAGTAGTTTACTATCTCAAATATTCATCATAACAACCCTGAGATGAAAGTGCTATTAATTATCTTCATTTTATAGTAAAAGAAACTGAGGCAAAAAGAGTTTCAGTGATTTGCTTAAGATCACATAACTTGTGTCTGAGAGTTAATTTGAACTCAAATCTTCCTGATTCCAGTTCCAGTGTTCAAATCACTCAACCATCTACCTGCCTCATAAATAATAATGTATATAATACTAATAAATTACTTATTGCAAAACATTACTTGTCCTAGTTCCTTTACAAGAGTATGAAGAAGACCCCCTACCTCTGCGTGTTAGTTACTTCATCTATCAAATAGCTCCCTTTTCTATTGTACAAAATCTCTTACTTTATTTGCATTTCATAATTACTCAAAGAACAGGTTTTCAAGATGAGGAAACATGGTGAGTGAAGTAAAATTATTTACCCAGTTTCACACATCTAATAATTGTCTGAGGCAGGTTTCTATTGAAAATCCTAACTTTCTAGTGCAAAGATCTATCATGATGCTCTCCTCCCTTAATAATGCCTTCACCATCAAATCCACTGAGTTTTTGTAAAAGTCATTTAAAGGAACCAAGTTTTGTTAAATGCTTTGCAAAATTTAATATGCTATGTAAATGTCAGCTATTATTATTTACTATATTTACTATTTGCTTAATTATTTTCCCTTGTTGAATAGAAAATTATGACATAATCTTTTCTGGATGACTGTAGCATCATTATAGCCATCATTTGTCATAGATACCAAAGAAGCTGGAAGATTTTGTAAACATTACTTATTCCAGACTTTTCAATTTGAAAATATTACCAAAAGTTTAAGTGATCTATTTGAGGTCACTTAAGTAAGAGATAACCAAACAAGGATTTCAACTTTAGAATTATAACTCCAGATTCACTATTTTATACCAGGCAGGAATTTATATTGTGTATGTATGTATGTATGTATGTATGCCACTGTGTGCATGTATTCATGTATGCTACTGTTCAGGTTAAGTGACTATTCCATTATGACACAGGTACTGTGTGTCTGAGACTGGAATGGAACTCAGGTCTTTCTGACTCCAGGCATAGTGCTCTATCTACTAACCAACCTTCCTCCCTTTATTCATGTACACATGTTTCTCTATATTTGTGCATGTATAAACACACACAAATATGTGCAAATGTGTATATGCATTCAGGTATGACTTTCTTCTGTAATCAGAGTTTCAACTATCATTCTACTGTCAAGCCTGACTCTATTTCTAACTTGTTCTCTATTCTAGGTTTTTAGAACTGTTTGTGAATTAAAAGTCAGTAAGCTCTGAATGAAAACCTCAAGGTCTACTATACAGAGTTTGGGGACAGTATTTATTCTCTCCCTTCTATACCTACTTTCTGAGTCTCTGGCTGTGTTAAAATAAATTAAGGTGCTGGATGTATAGCCTCCTTATTAGTGGAAAAGTAATTTACTAGCTATATGGTACAAAATTATTTAAATTAACTCTTCCCACTTTGTGTCACCCAGAGAAGGACCCCTAAATAACCACCTTTAATTTAAATGTTGCATATTCTACAGAATCTATTATACTACCTAATGACTTTTAAAGAATCTATAATAGTATTAAGATGAAACTAATTATGAGACAGAATCAGATAATGATAACATTCTCTGATTTTAGAATGGAATTTAGGAAGTAGCTCCAGGGACTGTTGTTAATGATGTCTCCATTGACAAAATGCTATAAAAAATTCTGAGTTTATTAGCTATTTGCTTAATAGTAATTTTGACCAAGTTTTAATAACACCTGCTTTTTATTTCTTATTAGAATTCATATCACTTATCACATAGCAAAATGAAATTGCAGATCTCTTTGCTATTTAAATTACATTGTCTAGAAAAACCTTAGGTAGTTTTTGGTATGTTCAAGAAATCAACTATTAACAAATATTGATGTTAAACCTTTTTAAGATGACTCCATGTACTATTAAAAGTCACTGGTCATTTTAGTAGTAGAAAAAATGGTATCTAAGTAAATAGAAAGCAAAGCTATTGTGTTGAACAATAATCAGATAGTAATTTCATTTTACTCTGTCTCTGTTGGTACCATACCTCACTGGAACATCTTTCATTATGGTGTGATATTTGGAATTGCACAGAACTAGGATACTTACTGTCAAAAGTGGGTCATTTTACTACCATCATTGTTACTTCCCTTATCCCTATAACTATTACTACTCTTGTTATTAGTATCACTTCTGTTACATTTATATGTTTCTTCTAAATGATTGCTTTGCTTTGGTAATGCTATCTATATTACAGGTAGGGATCATTTATTATAAATATATAAGGTATTTTATAAAATCACAAGCTTTGATATAGACTAATGTAACAAATACCCTGAAGTTGGTATTATAATGAAGTTTTGTTGTATAAATGATAGGAAATATAAGATGAGATGGGGATTATAAGGTAGAGATTCTTTGTCACAAACTTGGAAGAGACTTTAATATTGTACAAACCCTGAACAGGAAATCCATCCCTACCATTGGAATAGACTTCAGAAAGTCAAAGAAGTAGAAGCTAGAATGTCAAATCTCTTAGCTCAGTTGATTTGATTTGTTTTAAAAAATCATGGAAGACCTGGTGAAATAATAATGAATTGAATGACAAAAATTATGCTTAGTTAAATTTGAGTATATTTTTAAATGTCCTCTTTAATTTAGAGTAGAAATCATACAATGAAAATAATTTTCTTTGTAAGTGATCAGAGAGCCTGTATTCATCTTTTCCTATTGTATAAATATATCATGACTAGCAACTTCTACAAAATATTGTTACCACAGTGGTTCTCAATTTTTTTCCATTCACATGTTTCCACGTAGAGTTACTATCATAGAATGAGCTCACCAAAGTGAAAATATGTAAGAAACAAAGAAAAGGATGAAAGGCTTAGGGACAGAGAGAGACAGATGAGAGAGATGAATAAGGACCATGCAAAGGACAGTCAAAAGGAACAATCAATAGGAAAGGGGAGAAACAAAAAAGAGTAGTGTCACAATAGCTTTTCAGGGCAAGAAGGAGGTAGTTAATAGTGATAATAGATGTAGAATGGTTCACAATACGGATGAAGAGTGAACAAAAAGCCATCAAAGTTTATAGGTAAAAGACTATTAGAAAATATTTGAAGTGTAACAAATTTCCAGCAGAAGATATTTTAGAAGAACTTTAGAAAAGGACTGTTTCAATTGGGCACCAGGGGCAGGGGGAGGTGAGGCAGCCAAGCACATCACAGGTACACAAGGCAGTGTGGTGTTCCCAGGCAAGGGAATCTACCAGAAGAATTTTAGTCAAAATATAGCAACATTGATTACTCTGTCCTGGTTCAGAAACCAGTGGATCAGCAGACTAGCTGTGAGACATCCAATGCAACTACAAAAGGCAAATAGTGAGCCCCTGAACCCAGAATACAGGGGACTTGGCTGTGCTTACCCAGCAGAGGAAGGAAGTCAAGCAGCACCAGCACCAGGCAGTGTAAAGCTGTTGTCACCTGTAAGTATAGGACAATCTCCCTTTTGCCCTAAAAGTAGACTCCAACCTTTAAAAATGAGCAAAAAAGCAAAAAGAGCTCTGACCACAGATAGATTTTATGGATTTAGAGAAGAACAGAACTTAAACCCTGAGAACACTAATGGTAAATTTTCTCCAGATGAAGCCTCAAAGGGTGATATGAGTTGATCTCCATCTCATAAGACTTTCTTGGAAGAATTCAAAAAGTATGTTAAAAAAGAGTTAGAAGAAAAATGGAGAAAGGAGAAATTTGCAGGAGAGTTTAGAAAAAGAAACTCAGAAATTATCTAAATAAAATTCCTTTAAAAATGACTCAATGAGACATGAAGAATAAGTCAAACAAAAAAAATGAAAAAATAGAAGAAAATGTAAAATACTTCATTGGAAAAACAACTAACCTGGAAAATAGATCCAGTAGAGCCAATCTAAGAATTATTGGAATACCTAAAATCCATGATAAAAAAAAGAGCCTAGACAACATCCTTCAGGAAATCATAAAGGGAAATCTGCCCTGATGTAGAATCAGAGGGTAAAATAACCATTGAAAGAATTCACTGGATTCTATGGAGGGGCGGAGCCAAGATGGCGGAGTGAAAAGGTGACTCTCTGCGTCCTCCTCCGATTTTCTCTCAAATCAACAATAAAATAAGCCTCTGAACTGATGTTCAAGTCAACGAATCCAGAAATATTTGGACACTGATTGCTGATATCTCTGAAGAATTTCACATCAGGTTTGTCTAACTCGGACTAAGGGATAAACAGAGGACTCCAGTGTAGGCTGGAAGTGAGGGTGGGACTCAGCTCACTGTGGCAGAAACTCCAAACTCCAAACTCCAAATTCCAAACACGTGGAGTTTATCTGAGGCACTCAGGACACTCTGCCCTGATTGGGGGCAGGTGTTCTGCAAGACTTGCCTTGTTTAAGGAGTAATTCAGACTTAGTCCTAGCCCCCACTGGCCCAGCACCTTAAGTTAATTCCCCAAAGTGCCCCAGGGCAAAGATCTTCAGCCACCATTTCAGCCACCGTTTTTTTTTCCCTACCTTAAAGAGATATCCACACTGTCTAAAAAAAATGAAGAAGCAAAAGAGAGCTCTCACCATACACAGCTTTTATCGAGAGAAGGAAGGGATGACCCCAGATCCTGAGGTTCCTTTAGACAAAATTCCAGAGGAAGTTATTAAGGACCATCACTGGTCCCTTTTT
>JAJPUD010003434.1:58557-78877 GCA_023553655.1 Myrmecobius fasciatus
GTGAATCTAACCTATTCCACTGATCCACTACTCTATTTCTTATCCAGTACCAAATGGTTTTAGTGACCATTGCTTTATAATATAGTTTTAGATCTGGCGCAGCTAGGCCACCCTCATTTGCATTTTTTTTTCATTAATTCCCTTGAAATTCTTGACCTTTTGTTTTTCCAGATGAATTTTGTTTTATTTTTTCTAGGTCAGTTAAGTAATCTCTGGGGAGTTTGATTGGTATAGCACTAAATAGATAGATTAGTTTAGGTAGTATTGTCATCTTTATTATATTCGCTCGACCTATCAAGTGCAAAAGAGCACTTGATGTTTTTTCAATTGTTTAGATCTGACTTTATTTGTGTGGAGAATGTTTTGTAGTTTTGCTCATATAGATCCTGACTTTCCCTTGGCAGATATATTCCCAAATATTTTATACTATCTATAGTAATTTTTAATGGAATTTCTCTTTGTATCTCTTGCTGTTGTATTTTGTTGGTGATGTATAAAAATACTGATGATTTATGTGGATTTATTTTGTATCCTGCAACTTTACTAAAGTTGTGGATTAATTCTAATAGTTTTTTAGTTGATTCTCTAGGGTTCTCTAAGTAGACCATCATATCATCTGCAAACAGTGATAATTTGGTTTCCTCATGACCTACTCTAATTCCTTTAATCTCTTTTTCTTGTCTTATTGCCAAGGTTAGCATTTCTAATACAATATTTTATAGTAATGGTGATAGTGGGCAACCTTGTTTCACCCCTGATCTTATTGGGAATGGTTCCAGTTTATCACCATTACCAATCAAACTGTTGAAAATTGTTTTATAAAACTAGAAAAAATAATAACAAAGTTTATCTGGAAGACTCAAAGCTCAAGAATTTCAAGGGAATTAATGAAAAAATTCAAATAAAGGTGGTCTAGCTGTACTAGATCAAAAACTATATTATAAAGCAACAGTCTTTTAAGCCATTTTTATTGGCTAAGAAATAGAGTAATCAATGAGTGGAATAGGTTAAGTTCACAAAACACAATAGTCAATGACTATAATAATCTAGTGTTAAATAAACCCAAAGACCCCAGCTTCTGTGATAAGAACTCACTATTTGACAAAAACTGCTGGTCAAATTAGAAACTAATATGGCAGAAACTAGACATTGAACTAGAGATAACCAAGATGAGGTCAAAATGGTTTTATGTTTTAGACATAAAGAGTGATACTATAAGCAAATTAGAAGTGCAAAGGATAGTCTGTCTCTCAAATCTGTGGAGAAGGAAGAAATTTGTGGCCAAAGAAAAACCAAAGTACATTATGGAATGTAAAATAGATAATTTTGATTATATTAAGCTTAAAAGTGTTTATACAAACAAAACCAAAGCAGAAAGGATTAGAAGAGAAGTAGCAAACTGGGGGAAAATTCATCCAAGGGTTCTGATAAAGCCCTCATTTCCAAAATATATAGAAAATTAACTCAAATTTATAAGAATTCAAGCCATTTTCTAACTGATAAATGGTCAAAGAATATGAACAGATAATTTTCAAATGAAATTAAAATCATTTATAGTTATGTAAAAATGGTCCAAATCACCATTGATCAGAGAAATGCAAATTAAGATAACTCTAAGACACCACTGCATACCTTTCAGATTGGCTGAATTGACAGGAAACAATAATGATATGTATTGTAGGAGATATGGGACAGTAATACATGTTTGGTGAAGTTGTGAACTTATCCAACCATTCTGAAGAGCAAAGGACTATCAAATTGTGCATACTCTTTGATCCAGCAGGGTCTCTACTAGGCCTATATCCCAGAGAGATTATTAAAAAAGGCAAAAGGACCCACATGTGCAAAAATGTTTGTAGCAGCTCTTTTTATAATGGCAAGGAACTGGAAACAGAATGGACTCTCATCATTTGGGGAATGGCTGAATATATTAATATTATGGAATATTATTGTTCTATAAGAAATGATCAGCAGGATGATTTCAGAGAGGCCTGGAGAGACTTATATGAACTGATGCTAAGTGAAGTGAGTAGAACCAGGAGAACATTGTACATAGCAACAGCAAGATTATATGATAATGAATTCTGATGGACATGGCTCTTTTAAACAATGAGATAATTCAGGCCAGTTCCAATGGTCTTCTGATGGAAAGAGGCATCTGCACTTAGAGAGAGGACTTTGGGGACTGAGTGTGTATCACAGCATAATATTTTCACTCTTTTTGTTGTTGTTTACTGAGTTTTATTTTCATTCTCATTTTTTTCCCTTTTTGATCTGATTTTTCTTGTCCAGCATGATAATTGTGGAAATATGTACAGAAGAATTGTATGTGTTTTGCACATATTGGATTACTTGTTATCTAGGGGAGGGAGTAGGAGGAAGGGAAGAAGAAAAAAAATTGAAACACAAAGTTTTGCAAGGGCAAGTGTTAAAAATTATCTATGCATATGTTTTGAAAATAAAAGGCTTTAATAAAAAAAAGAAAAAAAAAGATTAATAACTTGGAAGGAGAGCCCAAGGAGGAAGGAGAAAGAAATGTGATAGAAATATCAGTTGGTAAAATAAAAAACAAAATTTCTACTTTAGAAAATGCTGTTTTTAATTCAACAAATATTTATTCAGCTTTTATTAAATATAATGCATAAGAGTTTAAAACACGAATACAAAAGAGGGCCATTAAATCATACACATGAATTCCTTCCTGCACATATTGATTTAGAAAATCATTGTATTTTTATTTATTTTTCTAAATATTTCCCAATTATATTGTAATTTGGCAGCATATGGGAATGTTGTTGCCTATAGAATTTGCCGTTGACAGCTCTGATACAGTGGATAAAGAGTTAGACTTTGCGTCAGGAACATCTGGTTTCAAATCTTACCTCTGACATATACAATTTGCACTTATCCTCCCCCAACAAATTGCTTAAGTTTGCAGTATCCTCAGCTAACTTTTGAAGCTGATATTTATCATTTCAGATTGGATACTCTTCTCCATTTATCTAAGAAATTTCTTCATTGGGAGTTTCCCATACCAATATAATCATGGTTCCAGTCTAAGAAACAAACAAAAATGCCCCAGAAATTTTATTGAACACTAGGGATACAAAGACAAAAATGAAATGAAATGAAATACTCTCTGTCTTTAAGGGATTAAAATTCTACTGTGGCTGGGCATAACAATTACATAGCTAAATAAATAAAAATAATAATTTTGAACAGGAACCAATTAATGACAATTTAGAAGCAGGAAATTGAGAAATTTGGAAAAATTCACAAAAAAGAGCATCAACTGAGCTAGTTTTGAAGGATAATATTTTTTAAAAAAATATATTAAAAGAGGAATTCATTCCAGGTTGGAGACAGTCTATTAAATTGGATGGAGGTGGGATATTGGGTACCTTCATTTGATAAATAGTACATCGGCCAATTTGGCTGGAACAAAGAATTCATGAATGGAGACATCTGAAATACCTTGGAAAAGTAGATAGGAGTCATCTGATGGAAAGGTGTAAATGCTATATTAGTTTGTACTTTATCCTGGAAGAAAAGAGATACAGGAAGGCACTAGAAACTTTTGAATAGATAAATAGTATAGTGTGAATTGTTTGTTAGGAAGATACTTTTGAAAGCTGATGAAAAGAGAATAGAAACAGGAATAAAAATAACAAGGCTGTTAGACAATAGTCTGAGAAAGGTGATGAAGAGCTGAATTAGCATGGTGATTGATTAGAGGAAAGGTAATAGATGTTCCAGATATTGTGGATAAGTATTTTACAAGGTTTGGTAATGGATTTAATATGGGGAGTAAATGGGAAAAAAAGTTAAAGAAGATTCCAAAATTAAAATCATGAATGACCAAGATGATAGGAGACAATACACAAATCAGGAATAATAAAGGTTAAAAGAAGTAAGTAAATGGGAAAGATAATGAACTCAGTTTCAGACATGTTAAATCAAGATACTGAGATATATGCCAGTAGAAAGACCTTTGGAGATATAGAACTGAATAACAAAAAGATAATGACTATAAATATAGACTTAGGAGTCATCTTCAGAGACAAAAATGTATTGTGTAAGAGAGATCACCAAGGGAAAAAATGTGAAAGGAACAAAGAAGTGTCAAAGGCTTAGAGAAGGAGAGGTAGAAAGAAAGAGTTCAAATCTGGCCCCAGATATAATGTGTGATTTTGGGCAAGTAACTTAACTTCTACTTGCCTCAGTTTCTTCAAGTGTAAAGTAAAGATGATAATAAAACATACCTCTTGCATTGGTAAAAAGTATGTATCACAATGCCTATCAGATAGTAGATACTATATGAATACATATTCCCTTCCTCCCTTCTGCATACCCCTAGAGTTAAGCAAAGTACCTAGCATGTGGGAGGTGCTAAATAACCGCTTATTAATATGATATACCTTGAAAAAATCTCTATCTATGTCTGAATCAGATAAATAGATAGATAGATAGATAAAACACACACACACACATGAACAAACACATTTCATTTCCAAGTTCATGGACTCTTTCAATCTACCTATGAACCAAAGATATGAATAGAAGAATTAGACCTGGCAAAGAGGACCAGAGACTAAAAGTATAGAGTAGGGAAGAAGAGGTATCATATAGTAGAAGCCTTCAATTTTCTCACTAAAATTCATCTGCTTAGAGTAAAAGAGAAAGCGGAGATTTAAGGTCATAGAATGTTGAGAACAGCTACCTCAGGGAAATACTTGTTCTGTGAAGTAAGAAAGGGCATTATTGCTCCCATTTTACTGACAAAGACATTGAGGAACAAATATATGAAGTGACTTCATCAAAGTCATATGGGTAGAAAGTGGTAAAGCTAATGTATAACCTTGGACTTTTGTTTCCCATTTCAGTGTGCTGTCATTGCCCCTTCTATTACAAACCACACTGCCTCTGTGGAGTTATTACAATTTTAAAAGAATTCATAATCTAATATAAAAGAAGTGTTACTATTAACTAGACGTGTTCCTTGATATCAGAATGTTCAAGTACACTTATTATTCTTACTTGGACAGTGGATAAAATTCTCATTAATATTTACTTTTGCATATGGGTATTATCTATTCAACTTCCCAAATCAGAAAATGCATTTTGATTAGCCTATTGTTCAGTATTTTCTTAAATCAACATTAAACTCCTCCTAATTGTATCTGATATGCTCTGGAAATTGTTAAGGTATTTATTTATTACTTCTTGGTGCACTGCTTAAAGAAATATATTTATGTTCAATTTATAATTGCTGCATTAAATGATTTAACTACATTTAATTGCAAAAATTACAATTGCTAAGATAGAGTTGTATTGTCCTTGTCTCATTCTTACAAACTTAGACTCTTCCCTTAATTGTAACTTGTCCTCAGATGAGCTATTGATCTGTCTGTGTGTAGGACCAGGTTGTCTCTTCAGATGTTGATGTCTCATAAGCTAGAGAAAAATCTCTCATGGGAGCCAATTTTCCTTTTACTTTAGAAAGTATATTTTATAAAACACTTATATTTAGTTTAAATGGGAATCCTATAATATCTTTGGAAATAAGTTTCATGGTCAAAAAGAGGACTTTAATCATGAATCAGAGGAAGAGAATCCCAAGTATTTTGAAGTACCTCCTCCTTTCCCCTAATTGTACTTCCAGGTATAATTACTTGATCTGGCCATCAATCTGCTTTAATCTTCCCATAAGATAGCACATTTTGATTTTCATTTTGGCATGTTTTTACACATCCATCAGCTATTCTTAGTGCAGATTTTGAGGGCAACTAGGCAACTCAATAGATAGAGAGCTGTGCCAGGAGGACCTTAGTTCAGATCTAGCCTCAGACATTTACTAACTATGTGAATCCAAGCAAGCCATTTAACCTCTGTTTGCCTTAATCCACTGGAGAAGGAAATGGCAAACCACTCAAATACATGGTATTCTTGCCACAAAAACTTCATGAATAGTATTTTCTTAAATCAACATTAAACTCCTCCTAATTGTATCTGATATACTCTGGAAATTGTTAAGGTATTTATTTATTACTTCTTGGTGCACTGTTTAAAGAAATATATTTATGTTCAATTTATATATATATATATCAAAGGATATGAATAGACAAATTTTCAAATGTTGAAATTAAAACAATCTATAGTCATATGAAAAACTGCTCTAAATCAATAGTGATCAGAGAAATGCAAATTTAAACAATTCTGAGGTACCACCTACCACCTCTTGGATTGGCTAAGATGATAGGAAAAAAATAATGTAAATGTTGGAGGGGATGTGGGAAAACTGGGATATTAATGCATTGTTGGTAGAGTTGTGGACTGATCCAACCATTATGGAGAGCAATTTGGAACTATGCCCAAAGGTTATCAAACTTTGCATGCCTTTTGATCCAGCAATGCCACTACTGGGTCTGTATACCAAGGAAATCATATAGAAGGGAAAAAGGATTCACATGTGCAAAAATGTTTTAGTAGCTCTTTTCGTGGTAGTAAAGAATTGGAAAATGAATAGATGTCCATCAATTGGGGGATGGTTGAATAAGATGTGATATATGAACGTAACGGAATATTACGTTCTATAAAATGATATACAAGCAGATTTCAGAAAGGCCTTGAAATATTTAAATCAACTGATGCTGAGTGAAACAACCAGAACCAATAATACATTGTACATAATAACAGCAAGAATGTGTGATGATCAACTATGAAAGACTTGGTTTTTCTCAGTGGTTTAGTGATCCAAGGCAATCCCAATAGATTTTGGATAGAAAAAGCCATCTGAATCCAGAAAAAGAACTATGGAGACTGACTGTAAATCAGCACATGCTATTATTTCTTTTTTTTTCTGTGTTTTTTTCCTCTCAGGGTTTTTCCCTTTTGTTCTGATTTTTCTCTCAGCACTAAAATTAATTAATTAATCAATCAAAGTTGATTCAAAAGAACCCTATAAGAATATCCATTTAAAGGACTTTTTATTCACTTATTCATTTATTTGTGAATACAGGCATCAGCCATGTATAAAATGACTCCATGTTGGAGGCAATAGATATGTCTCCAGTGTTTATGAAGCTTACAATCTGCTAATGGGATAAGACATAAGCACAGATAAAATTCATAATGCATTAATTATTTAGGGAAGCACAAAACAGAATACTCTGTTCTAAAGGGAAGATTGTTGTCACCTAGAGGATCAGGACAAACTTTCTGAAGGAGTTTTGGGAGAGGCAGAATGGCATGTAGAAAAAAAAATGCTACTAATGAACTTCAAATCCATCCTCAGGTAGTTTTCTTTTCAGAAACTAAAATAAAAAAATATCCCTTGGCTTTAATTTCCTTATCTATAAAAAGTGGATTTTGAACTGCATTTCTTTGATATTATTTTCATCTCTAAATAAATGATCTAAGAAAAATTTCTATTCTCACTTAATGCACAAAGCCCTGATTTTCATTTGTATAAAAATCCTCACTTACTCTTCAGCCAAGGGTCTTACTAGAATTTCTTCATAAAGAAAGTGAATTTTGATACCTCTTTGATGAATCATTGAACCACCTTTGGACTTACCCAAACTAACAAAATATAGCAACCATTGTTGTATAGTAAGGACAGAACTATCCACACATTTGCACAATTGTAATTGGCAATAGTTCTAGTCTGGCTCTTTAAAAAGTTAGATAGATGAATCATTGACTCAGAGATAATGAGGGAAATGTGATTAGAACCAGCTGGGGTCTTGACAGCCTCTGCCTCCATTATAAAAAAGGCAGAAAGATGTCAGAGAAAAAAAGCTTTGGTTTCACTGAAGTTCCCTATTGGAGATTAACAAGAGCAGTTTAATAAAAGGTGGCCGAAGTCTTTTTTTTAATGTAAAATTCTATGAAAACAAACTGCCTTTGAAGTACCCACCTTTCTGGTGCTCCAAATGCAAAGGCCTAAATGATTCTTTTTAAAAATGGAAGATAATTAATCTTCTCTTGTCTCCCAAGTAAGGCTAATTTTGTCCATGGGTTTATAACTTTTGTTTCACCCTATTCTCTTGCTTAAATGGTTTTCACCAATCAGTTCCTTGTTATTAGTCATCTGACACATCTATCATCTTACAGTCTCATCTGCATTGGTGACTCTCTCCATTAAAATGGATCAAAATCCATTTATACTTTCTCATGTTGCTTATGCATATTTTTCTATAAATTCCTGATGGCCAATCTATCCAATATGTTATAGATTTATACCTCATTCTTTTATTAAGGAAAGAGCATCATCTCCATGTAGTATTAGGATGGTTCCTTTATTGATTTCTATTTTTATACATACCTAGAATACTCTATTTTATATTAAATTATATTAATATAGTGTCCCAAAAATCCCGGTGCTATTTTAAGTTACTAAAAAATTTTTAAATTTAAAATCTGAGTTACTTAGGATTTTAAATTCTGAACTTATATTAGGCATGTTTGGATTTGGAATCCCCTGTACAATATTGGAAGTTTAAATCATCTTGTAATATTTAGCAAGATTTTCACTCTCAAGAAGAACTGATTCTGTTTGGAAAGTGTTTTATATTCTTATCTTCAACTGCTGTCTGTATTTATGATTTTCTTGGACGAAATAGTGACCTGAAGGTCTAACAATACCTATGCATTAGTTATATGGCATTGCAGCACAGCATTCTGATTTAGTTTTAGAGAATGGAGGTGAAAGCCACCATTCCTGGGAGAATTATCAATATGGAGCCTTGGTTTATATTGAAGTTCCTGATTCAGTGACTGACTTTTCTTTAATTTTGCCAAGATTCAATCCTGACAAAAAGAAAATAAAACCTTTAGCATGAAGAAATTACAACATACATCACAGGCTCTATTATTATTATAATGTAATAATGTAAACACAGTACAATAATGTACAGAGTGAAAAATGTATACAGAGTACAATGAAACAAGAATATTCTCTTTTCTTGGGCTATTTGGTTGGTGGTACCCTTGCTTCTTGGTCACTATGGGTGGCAGATTTTTTACCCCCCCCATTTATATTATCCAGATTCAATCTCATTTTTTTTTCTCAAGTGAAGTAAAGGTTTTGTTGAATATCATTAGCAAGTTTAGCAGATTTTGGCTGAGCTACTAACCTGTAAAATGTCGCTTTAAAGAATGAATGCATTATGAGATGCACAAGAGAAAGAATGTTTATGAAACCTCTAGCTAATATATCTCTATCACTACTACTGCTTAGGAACCAGACTGATTGAATGTGGGAAGATCAGATTTTGCAAGAAAATAAAAAATGCTCATAGGCACAGCTCCTATTCATTAAGTTTTAACAGCAAGGGATTTTTTTTTAAGAAAAATTTATAGCTAAGTTAGGAGCCACTGAATGAATATGGAGGGATGGATGATTCTGCCATCATTATAATTGAACACTAGTCAGATGCTATTAAAATCAGCCTCAGGACAAGGAGAGAGGAGAAGAATCTTGCAGAATTGTACCAAATGGCTGAGGTGAGGATTTAGGGTTAGATCAAATAACCTAGGTCAGACATTTCAGAAAGGTGATTCTCATTAGAATGGAAGAGTTCATTAGTGGTTTTGCCATATTAACTATTTATCCTCAGAGGAGTTTCTAGCATGTATGATTTCTGATTAGAATTCAAATCTCCCTACCTTATGTTACAACCCCCTTTGTGGTTTTATTTCTTTATATTCCCACCTCTATCAATGAATTCAAATCCATCGTTTCATTCAAGACCAATTCAAAATTTGACTTTTCCATGAATACTTTAGATTATATTCATGATCTATTTGTTATAAGTCCCTATACACAAAATCTTTTAAGATTAATAGAATATAATGAAACTTGCATTCACCACTGCCAAAAACCCCAGATCACCTCCTTATCATCAACAGGGGACTTTAAGAGTTAATATTACCGGGGCAGCTAGGTGGTGCAGTGGATAGAGCACCAGCCCTGAAGTCAGGAGGACCTGAGTTCAAATCTGGTCTCAGACACTTCCTAGCTGTGTGACCCTGGGCAAGTCACTTAACCCCAATTGCCTTAGCAAAAAGCAAAAAAAAAAAAAAAAAGAGTTAATATTACCAATTATTTTTAAAAAATCATTAAATTAAAAATGGAGAGTGAATTGAATTCATAGTTAAAAACCTACTTCAATGTCACTTTCCTAAGTTTTCTCAGATTTTTTCCATTTGGTATTATTTTTTCACTTATTCAGATATCACAAAACACTTTCCTTTCAATGGGAAAAATATAATATATAATAAGTGCATTAGGTTAAGAGGTATTTATTAAGTACCCACTTAGTGCTAAACACTGCTAATAATTTGAAATAGAAAGACAGAAATAAAATAATAAACTTAGATTCTATTGGAAGAGATAATATGTACACACATGTATGTATATATATATATATATATATAAGAACATATGTTAAAATAAAAAAAGTAAAAATATGTTTTAAAAAAATTTAAATAGTCATAAAATATGTTATTGCCAAGAAGGTCTAATAGCTGTGAGAGTAGAAATAAGAAAAGGTTTTCATATGAAAGATAGTACATGAGTAGACTTTTGAAAGCAAATGTTAGTAAGGATTTCTATATTCTAAGCATACAGGATAGTTTAGGTAAAGCCACAGAGATGGGAAATGGACTGTTCTATGTGAAAAAGAGTAAAAATGGCCAGTTTGTCAGGATTGTAAGAATATGGGGGATATTGTACAATGAGGCATAAAGAGTAATTTGAAATCAATTTATAAATGACTTTAAATACAAAAAAAGGAGTTTGATAGTAGAAGTAATAAGTATACATTGTAGTTTTTTGAGTAAGAGAGTAATATGGTCAAACCTGCTTTTCCACATTAGGACTTTTCTGCTTCTATTGTACAGCTAGAACTATGATCTTTCAGTTCTTTTCGCCTAATCTATTTTGAGGTAAACTACCCACTGACCCTCTTCCATTCATCTTCAAGTTGCCTATTCAATCCTATTTATTACTCATTTACCCTAGTTCTGAAGATTTACTTTTTAGATTTTTCTTCCTTACTTTTGCCTATTTATTTAATTATCCCCATCTTTTTTTTCTTTCTTTCAGTTTAGTAATTAAATAAAATCACCCTTCATCTCCCCTTCAACATATTTTGCTTGTTAGTTTTTTTCCCCTGTCTTTTCATATAAAATATTTATTTCTCTTATTCTCTTCATTGTGTACCTTCCCTTTGTGCCTGTTTTAATCTTTGTTTATTCTTTGATTCATAACTTTTATATTTACTTAACCTTTTAATCTCTGAAATCCCATTAAATTAATATTTTGAAGGTGTTTTTTTTTCTTTTTTTAGTTTCTTCTTTTAAAGAGCTTCGAAGTTATTGCCTTGTAGATCTTACCTCTACCCACTCCTGCAATCTTGGCTCTCATTGTAGTGACTTAGAAGTATCAACTCCTGCAAGTAGCAGAGAGAATATAATAATTTTTTTTTTATGGCTCTGGTTGTGGCAGTTCAGTATTGACCTATGTGCTACTTGTCATCATATATTTTCTCATTTGTCTTAAAATCTTCTTCCTGGGTCAGTGCCCTCTGACACTTCTGAGTGTCAGTCACTCCCAGAAACTCTGATTCCCCTTCTCTTGGGATAGCATAGAGCTGCTCTTTAGGCAAATCACTTTGGTGCATGTGTACAGGATAGCTTGGAGAGGGAAGAAGTAGAGTCATCAAGATAAAAAAAATGAAGCCATTATAATATTTCAGGTAAGAGGGAATGGTGGTCAGAACTAGGATGTTGGTATTTATTTCAGTAAAGAGAGAGGAAAGGTACAAAACATGTAGAAGGAAAGTGTTTGAGAGTTGGTCATTGATGTACAAAGCAGTGTATGTATGCTACATCAGATGAAAGAGAAACATACATATTTGAAATTATTGTTTATTATTATTACTGCTACTACTACCACTTCTTACACACATTATAAAACCATACATAGCAATATGAGAAATTTTATTAAATTCTGTCTGAGTATCAAGGAACACATGTGTTTCACTTTTCTTAAACCTCGGAATCTGGAGCACCTGATCTTTCCATTTTCAAAGAAAAAGATTTTGGTCCTATGTAGAGTAGAGAAGAGTTGGGAAGTGAAAGTGGGAGTACAATAAGAGCCTAAGACTTTACTGAAACAGAGCTGAGGAAAAGGTGGAACCAATATGAGAAATGAGGATCTTTTGAGGATCAAAGACAGAATAGAACAGTAACAGAGGGAGATATGGATTGAGAATAAGGGGGAAAACTAGCAAAACTATGAAGGAGATATAGAGGGAGATATGGACTCTGGGGTTTGGAGGATTGGTAAAGACCAGCACCAAGTTGCAGTCTCCTATCCTGATCTCTTTTTTCTTATCAAAACTTTTACTTCAGTAATGTCACTATTATCTAAGCCATATGAGAAATAGGGATGAAGATTATATGTAGGTTGAAGACAGATTATTGGTTCTATGCTTTCATGGAAGACCTGACTTCTGGACAATGATTCTCTTTTTCTTCTAAATCTAGCAGATTCACTGTCCCTAGACAGAAACATAGATGGGATACGTTTGTCCTTCTTCCCTAAACTTTACATTCTTCCTTATCATCTGAGTCTCAGTTGATGCTGTTAGTGGGAGAACAGTGAGAAATCAGGACATACACAAGAGGTCCTAGATAGCACAAGGTAGGCCTTGTAGCATTTTGTATATCACTGAAATTTGTGACAGAAACCACCGGTCATAAGAGGAATACTGTTGTCAAGCTTGTCTGGATCAATTTTTTTAAATTAATACTTTTATTTGCAAAACATATGTATGGATAATTCTTAAACATTAACCCTTACAAAGCTTTCTGTTACAAATTTCCCCCCCTACTCCCCACCCCTCCCCTAGATGGCAGGATATCCACTACATGATATTTCTGTTAGAATACTTAAGAAATCGAATATATGTATAGTTATTGCATCATTTTTTGTGCAGGAGAAATCGTATCTACAAGAAAGAATAACCCGATAAAGGAAATACAATGCAAGCAAACCTCAATAGAGAACATGAAAATGTTGTGTTGTGGTCCACATTTCACATCCCTCTCTCTGGGTGTATATGGCTTTCTTCACCGAACAATTGGAACTGGTTTGAAGCATTTCATTTTTGAAGAGAGTCATATCCATTAGAACTGATCATCATATAGTATTGTTGTTGCTGTGAATAATGATCTCCTGGTTCTGCCCACTTCACTCAGCATCAGTTCATGCAAGTCTCTCCAGGCCTCTCTGAAATCGTCCTGCTGGTCGTTTCTTACAGAGCAATAATATTCCATAACATTCATATACCATAATTTATTCAGCCACTCTCCAATTGATGGGCATCCCTTCAGTTTCCAGTTTCTAGCCACTACAAAAAGGGCTGCCACAAACATTCTTGCACAGGTGGGTCCCTTTCCGGCCTCTAAGATCTCTTTGGGATATAGGCCCAGTAGAAACACTGCTGGGTCAAAGGGTATGCACAGTTTGACAACTTTTTGAGCATAGCTTCAAATTGCTCTCCAGAATGGTTGGATCCATTCACAGTTCCACCAACAATGTATTAGTGTCCCAGTTTTCCCATATCCCCTCCAACATTCATCATTATCTTTTCCTGTCATTTTAGCCAATCTGACAGGTGTGTACTGGTACCTCAGAGTTGTCTTAAGTTGCATTTCTCTGATCAATAGTGAATTGGAGCACCTTTTTATATGATTATAAATAGTTTTAATTTCATCATCTGAAAATTGTCTGTTCATATCCTTTGACCATTTATCAATTGGAGAATGGCTTGAATTCTTATAAATATAAGACAATTCTTTATATATTTTAGAGATAAGACCTTTATCAGAACCCTTAAATGTAAAGACGATTTCCCAATTTGATGCTTCCCTCCTAATCTTGTCTGCATTAGTTTTGCTTGTACAGAAATTTTTAACTTAATATAATCAAAATTATGTATCTGGTATTCAATTAAGAGTTCCAGATCTTCTTTGGATATGAATTTATTCCATCTCCACAGGTGTGAGAGGTAAACTATCCTATGTTCCTCTAATTTGTTATAATATCACTCTTTATATCTAGATGATGAACCCATTTAGATCTTATCTTGGTGTGCGGTGTTAGGTGTGGGTCCAGCCTTAATTTCTTCCACACTAGTTTCCAATTTTCCCAGCAGTTTTTGCCGAATAGTGAGTACTTATCCCAAAAGCTGGGGTCTTTGGGTTTATCAAACACTAAATTGCTAACATTATTACCTTGCTTGTCCTGATATCCTGTCCTATGCCACTGATCGATTGCTCTATTTCTCAGCCAGTACCAAATGGTTTTGATGACCACTGCTTTATAATATAGTTTTAGATCTGGTACAGCAAGGCCACCTTCATCTGTCTTTTTTTTCGTTAATTCCCTTGAAATCCTTGACCTTCTTCCAAATGAACTTTGCTACTATTTTTTTCTAGATCTGTAAAATAATTTCTTGGGAGTTTGATTGGTATGGCGCTAAATAAGTAAATTAGTTTGGGTAGTATTGTCATTTTTATTATATTAGCTCGGCCTACCCATGAGCACTTAATGTTTTTCCAATTGACTAGGTCTGACTTTATTTGTGTGGAAAGTGTTTTGTAATTTAATTAATATAGTTTCTGACATTTTCTTGGCAGATAGATTCCCAAATATTTTATGCTTTCATCCGTTATTCTGAATGGAATTTCTTTTTCTATCTCTTGCTGCTGAACTTTGTTGGTAATATATAAGAATGCTGATTATTTATGTGGATTTATTTTCAATCCTGCAACTTTACTAAAGTTATGAATTTATTCTAGTAGTTTTTTAGTTGTCTCTAGGCTTCTCTAAGTATACCATCATGTCATCTGCAAAGAGTGATAATTTGGTTTCTTCATTACCTACTCTAATTCCTTTTATCTCTTCGTCTGGATCAATTATTATAATAAAAATTTTAAAGTTGGGACTGTCTCTCCCCTCACTCCTTCCCTCTCTCCCCCTGTCTCTCTCTCTCTCTCTAACACACACACACACATACATCTATATATAAACAAGTTTATATATATGTATGTATATGCACACATACATATTAGATATAAGTGTATATATATGTTTATATGTATATATACACAAGTGTGTATGTGTGTAAACCCCTCAACTAAATAAATATTTATGGGATCCTTGCTGAGTTCACACTGAGTTGAGTTTAGTTACAATTTGGTTCTAAGTATATATATATATGTATATGTATATACATATATATATATATACATGCAAACATTATAGATAGATAGATAGATAGATATACATATAATATCACACATGTATGTGTATATATGTGTGGGTGTGGATATATATATTCAATTAAATAAATATTGTTTTGACCCTTACTAGGCTCAGAGCATTGAATTAAGTAGTAAGGACGGTGGTGATAGAAAGCTTAATTGCATATTTGAGCTTTACCTTTTGTAACTCGCTCCCTTTTAATGAGAATATCATGAGAACACACATTAATATAATGAAAAATAATATATGTGTTTCAGAGAAGTCTATATATTAAGCAATATGTTCCATAATGTGATGTCTTGGTTTGGAAGAGGTATTTTAGAGTTATATTACATGATCCAACAAAGTTTATTCCAAAATATAATAGTGGAATCAACAATGTGATTTTGTGGAATGAATCCTGACACACTTTGTAGTCAGAGGTCACAATTTGAGTTGTCACTATGCTATCTCTAGACTGATCCTGCCTGTATTTCAACCCGTATAGTCCTTAGTTTACACAATTAAATTAGATGATCTTTTAAGGTTTATTCCTTCTATAAATCCTATAATTCCACATCTGAGGTTGTTTTTAAACCATATCATTTGATAAAACACATATCTTCTTCTGTGAGCCACTCCCCCTGAAAAAAATTCTACAGTTTTACAGTATTTATCTTAGATAGTATGTAATTTCAGGTAATTGTTGCCAAGGTGTTATTGAGCATCTGACACTCCCTATTCTGAAAATGAAAATTCAGCAGAATACTGGAGTACTATAAGCTGACCCATTAGGTTTTTTTGTATTTGCAAAAGCATTCTAGTATGAGTTTTGGGTTAATTGTTCCTGCAGTTATATAGGAATTTTTGTAACTAATGTTCTTCCAATAGACAAACCTTAGTATGTTTGGAGTGAGAGTAATTTATTGTGCCAAATGAATTCTTAATGAAAATAATGAAAACAAAGTACTATAAAATTTGATTATCACAAAAGGCATTTGACTTTTCTACTGTATGTGTATTTTAAAAATTTGACTAGTAATTTTTGAGGATGAAAACTTTAGTGTAGTTAAGTAGCTTTTAAATTTAATTTTTACTATATACAATAATGTTATTCAGTTATTTTTTTCAGTTTTCAGTTATGATTAGCTGTGTCCTTCTCCAGATCATTTTACAAATGAGTAAGTTGAGGTAAACAGGGTTAAGTGGCTTGCCTTGGGTCACATGGCCACTAAGTAATTGAGGCCAAAGTTGAACTCATGAAAATAAGTCTTTCTGGCTCCAGGCCTGGCATTCTTTGTAATATGACATCTAGCTGGCCCTCAGAATCAGGAAGATCAGGTTTAAAATAATGTTAGATATACTATATGGCTAAGTAGAAACACTTAAATTCTATTTCCCTTTTATAAAATGAAGTGACTAATGAATCATACTTCCAAGCTCTTGCCAAAGAGGAATTAGAATAGAAATGCTGTGTGATTTACCTTTTTATACCACAGCCAATGTGTAACTTTGTTTTGACTGATTGTACTTACATGTTATGAGGGATCACTTTTATTTAGGATAGGAGGAAAATTATGGGGGAAAATTGTGTTTTGATATTTATATCCAAAAGGGGAAAGAAAATATAGTGATGATTCATTTTAAAATGTGCAGAAGAGAGCACAAGGGATTTCAGAAAGGAACACAGACAATAATGACAGTGTTTTAATTATTGTCTTGATTGAAATTACTTAAAAAAAAACAACTGGTATGAGGCAGTTGTCATAGTTTTATATACAGTCCTTTTTTTCTGTTGCTCTTTTAATGGGAAATGTTCATTTTTTCCCCTTTTTTGTTAATTTAAGTTTTTAAAAAATGAAAGATTTAATTTTAACTTTTAAATCTATGATGCTACAGTCCCATATTCTTTTGTTTCTTAAGGGCAGAAACACTTTGTTCTCCTCACAGTGCCTAACAAAGTGCTATATTAAATGTCAAACTCATTGCTTGGTAAATATCTAAAAAACCTGTGAGATAACTGAATGATACTACTCATGAGGCAATGGAACAACTAGTATGTTAAAATCTTTTAAAAATACTTAACAGGGGGCAGGTAGGTAAGAATTGGGGCAGCTAGGTGGCGCAGTGGATAGAGCACCAGCCCTGAAGTCAGGAGGACCTGAGTTCAAATCTGGTCTCAGACACTTAACATTCCCCAGCTGTGTGACCCTGGGCAAGTCACTTAACCTCAATTGCCTCAGCAAAAAAGCAAAAAAAAAAAAAAAAGAAAGAAAGAAAGAAAAATACTTAACAGACATGTCTGTCTAGATTGTATAGTTTCTTATTTTTCACTGTATGATCTGAAAGAACTGGAAATCAATCATCACCTGTTCCTTTTTGTTACTATTGAATCAATGAGCCCATAGTCACAATGATATATGAGATGACTGTGATGGGATGGTGAAAACAAAGATTCTTTGTATTAAATACAATCTTTAGCCTCAGTAGAAAAGTTAACTCTTTTTTAAGCTGACCTATGGAAAAGAATACTGTATTTTTTACTCCCTACAAAAACTAGTATTAAAAAAATCTATATGTGTGTATTAGTATTTTTGTTAAATAAATATATGCATGCATTATAAGTGGACATATTAATATATGTATGACTGTCTAGGGTGACAGTCTTTTTAGTGTTAGGTATAATAAATTACAAAGAGGAAAATATCTAACTTCTCTGTATTAAATTTTCTCTTGGGAATGTTATACAGGGTATCCCAGAAGTCTTAATGTAGTTTTAAATTTAAATAAATTTTGGAACAGCCTATGTAATGAAGATTCCTACCTTCAGTAGAATTTCTTCCCATTTGAAATGATGTATAACAAAGATTCCCATTCTCAATATACTTTCTTTCCATGATTTAATTTTAATCAGCTATCCCTCTTCTCTACCTCCAAAAAAAATAATAAACAAGAAAAGTATGTATGCTCTTATTGTTGTTTGCCTGAGGATAAGGAATGACTTCATGTTCTCTGTTAAGAACAGAAATTATTCATAAAATTACCAGATGAGATCTTACTTCTTTCATTTTTTTTTATCTTGTCTGCTGTGGGGAGGGAATAGAAATAGGAAAGAAAAAAATGTTACCAAAGGTCTAGGAGATGAAAAATTATGTTGGAAATATCTTATTGTAACTAATTAAAAGCTTACAATTTGAAGCTTTATAATACTATATTCTGCTGAGGATTTAATTTTTAATATCTGGTAGTAAAAACATAAAAATCCATCATCCTCAGCAGGTAAAATATTCAATAAAATCCTCAAGATTTTAGTGACTATTTATAAATTTTTCCCACAAGATGAGTTAAATTCTTAGGTCTCATATATATTAATAGCTTTTTTCCCATTCTTTCTAAAAGTGTTTTCTCTGAAATTTTTCTTATAAATCCCTGAGAAAAAATATCTCAGCAGAATTAATTTTAAACTGGAATAATTTCTCTTTATATCCACTAAATAACTGTTCTTTTAAATATAGGACTCTATTGACATGGGTCAGTTGGTCTAGTTTATATTTTGTATTTCTCAATAAGACTATCTCATTGCTGAAGCAAAGAATTGTCTTAGGAAGTAAATAAATCACTAAATCAGCATTCAACTGGTAGTGTTTCAACAGTTTCTGAAGAGTTTCAACAGGATTAAATAACTTATGTGGAATGAAATGCACATTTATCATTCCGCATAAACAATGTTCATGAACAAAGCAATGCCTCTATTTCCTCACACAGAGATTTTTTCTTTGTCACACTGATAAGAATAATATATTAGATTTAAATATTGCTTTATAGTCAACAGAATGTTTATATAATTATTACCTCCCTTAATCCTGTCAACAACCTACATAGGGCAGTACAATAATACCAAACCACATTTTTATAGCTATTTATGTTTCACCAAGATCTCAATTTTGAACTATTCCATGTTTTTGTTTTTGTTTTTGTTTTTGTTTTTTTGTTTTTTTGTTTTTTTTTTTTTGGTTTGGTTTGGTTTGGTTTTACAAATTAGACAAGGCTTTGAATTTTCCCAGTCACATAGAAACTCAGTATCAGAATGCAGTCTCTCAACTTCCAGTGTAATTGTCACTTTGCTCCCTGAAAATCAAGCTTTAAGACTACTTCTACTTTTACCATCTAGCACAAGAAGTCACCTAACTATAGCCCGAAGGTCAAATCTCATTCTTAATTTGTGTACCATAAAAAGAGTTAAGTATATAGACCCAGTGGATGGAATAATGTGCAAGATTGAATGCAGAAAGGCAGAAATAGTAAATGCATCTTTTTCAGATCATGATGCAATAAAAATTACATGCAATATAAGGCCAGGAGAAAATAGGCCAAAAATTAATTGGAAATTAAATAATCTAATCCTGAAGAATGAATGGGTGAAAGAACAAATCATAGACACAATCAATAATTTCATCCAGGAGAATGACAATAATGAGACAACATACCAAAATTTGTGGGATACAGCCAAAGAAGTTATAAGTGGCAATTTTATATCTCTAGATGTTTACTTGCATAAAATAGAGAAAGAAAAGATCAATGAATTGGGCTTATTATTAAAAAAAAAAACTAGAAAAAGAGCAAATTAAAAACCCTCAATTAAATACCAAATTGGAAATTCTGAAAATAAAAGGAGAAATTAATAAAATTGAAAATAAGAAAACTATTGAATTAATAAATAAAACTAAGAGTTGGTTCTATGAAAAAACTAAAAAAATAGATAACCCTTTAGTTAATTTGATAAGAAAAAGGAAAGAGGAAAATCAAATTGTCAGTCTCAAGAATGATAAGGGAGAACTTTCCTCCAATGAAGAGGAAATTAGAGCAATAATTAGGAGTTACTTTGCCCAACTTTATGCCAGTAAGTTTGATCATCTAAATGAAATGGAGGAATATCTACAAAAATATAGATTGCCCAGGTTAACAGAAGAGGAAATAAATTATTTAAATAGCCCCATTTTA
>JAJPUD010003434.1:83877-123877 GCA_023553655.1 Myrmecobius fasciatus
TTTTTTTTTCTTGTAGATAGGATTTTTCTTGCACAACTTGTCAAGTATTTCAGCATTATTAACATGTAGTGGACTTCCTGCCATCTAGGGGAGGGGAGAGGACTGGGGGTAAAATTTTTAATGGAAAGCTTTGTAAAGATCAATGCTGGGGAACTACCCATACATATGTTATACAAATAAAAAGCTTTAATAAAAAAAAAGATTGAATGTATACAAAATGACTATAGTATTCTGATAACCCTAAAGACTTCAATTTCTGAGAAAAAAACTCACATTTAACAAAAAAAATTGTTCAGAACAAAGGAAGATAGCATGGCATAAACTAGGCATAGGCCAGTATCTGACAGCATATAAAAAGATAAGGTCCAAATGGGTAAATAATGGAGACATTAAGTGTGATGACAAAAGCAAATTAATAGGGCAAGGAATAGCTGCTGTCAGATCTATGAAGGTAAAATTTTATGACCAAACAAGGGATAAAGAATATTATGAGATGGACAATTTTGATTATATTAAATTTTAAAAAAAGTTTTGCACAGAGAAAACCAGTGCAATCAAGATTACAAGAAAAGCAGAAAACTGGGAAGCAATTTTAAAAACTTTGTTTCTAATAAAGATCTCATTTCTCCTATATATAAAGAACTGAATCAAACATATAAGAATGAAAGTCATACCCCAATTGACAGATCTTCAAAGGTCACAGAGTTTGCAAATGAAGAAATTAAAGCTATCTGTAGTCATATAAAAAAATGCTCTAGATCACTATTGATTAGAGCAATGCAAATTAAAACTGCTCTGAGGTACCACTTCACATTTATCAGATTGACTAATATGACAGAAGAGGAAAAGAATGAATATTGGAAAAGATATGGGTAAATTGGGATACTAATACATCATTTCTGTGGTTATGAATTAATCCCACAATTCTAGAAAGCAATTTGGAACTATGCCCAAAGGGCTATAAACTATGCATACCCTTTGATTCAGCAATACCACTACTAAGTTTGTATAACAAGAAAATCATAAGAAAAGGAAAAAGATATGCCTGTACAAAAATATCTGTAAGTAGTACTTTTTGTGGTAAATTGAAACTTGTATTGATACTCATCAATTAAAAATGGCTGAACAAGTTGTGATCTATGAACATAGTTGTACTATTAAGTGCAACAACAAAAAATAAAATTGTATACATACAGCCCTTGGCTTTTAGGGCTTTACAAGTAACAGCTTCTTTGAGTCTCAGTTTATTCTGAAAATGGGATTAATACACTTGCATCATCTATTTTACAGTCTAGTTCTTAATGAAATGCCTTGTACAAGGCAAAGCGAAAAAGAAATGCGAGAAGTTATTAGGCATTAATTTTTCCTAGTAGAGTAGTGGTTATACTATCTCAGGTGGTTCCCTTTTATTTCTCCCCAAAGATAGATGTTAGTTGACATTTATATTACCACTTCTCTTGCTGCACTTTGTAGAGTAAAGGTAGCATAATTAACCATGCTACAATATCTCTATTCTCCTTGAACATGAACAATGAAAAATTGCCTTCAGGGCCATACCTAAAATATTCTTGAGGTGCTGTACTCTTTCTTAGCTTTTAACTCTGATATATATGTTACTAGAACTACTACTGCTGCTGCTGTTGGTAATAGTGTAATTAGCCCTTTTACTATTGTAAAATCAGATCATGAACAATTAATGATTCAACATTTATTTATTTAGCATGATAATCATTTATGAGGCATACAATAAATGATGCAATATTTATTTTTACATGTGATTTAATTTAAATACACACATGATCTGGTCTCTCCCATAAAAATTAAACTTCTTGAGGGTAGGAAATGCTTTATTTATTTTTTTTTTAAATCCTAAGCATCCATTACAATGCTTATCAAATAGGAGGTAACTGATAAACACATATTGACTGGTCGCCTACTATTCAAAGACAAAATGTAAGGCCCTGGAGATTAAAAAATAAAATAAAATAGTCTTGAATCTTGTACTCTCTTGGGGAAAAGAGATAACAAAGTATAAATCAAGTAATTTGTAAAATAGAGAGAGTAGTTAGATGGCAACTTAATACATAGAGGTGCCAGACCTGGTTGCAGGAAGACATTTTACAGAGTTCAAATCTAGTCTCAGACACTTCCTTGCTCTGTGATCCCGGGCAAGTAGCTTAACCCTCTTTGCCTCAGTTTCTTCATCTTTACAATGAGTTTAGAGAAGGAAATGTCAAAGCGCTCCAGTATCTTTGCAAAAACAAACAAACAAACAATCAAACAAAATGGAGTCATAAAGAGTTGGACATGACTGAAACAATTCAACAAGAACAAACAAACATACAGAGGTCAGTAATAACTTGGAGAAGGATTGACATCAAAATGGGCCTCATGTAGCATAGTACTTGAATACATTTGGGAAGGAAGGTACATATTCTGAGAGGCAAAAGTGAAGAGGTAATATATCATAGGAGCTAGCTAATACAAAGAAATAGTAGTGAGATAACTGCTAGGTGACAGAATAAATAGAATGTAGGTCCTGCAGTCAGGAAGCCCTAAATTCTAATTCCACCTCAGACACTCACTCATTGAGTGACTCTATATAAGTCACTTAAACCTATTTTTCCTAAATTTCCTAATCTGTAAAATGAGCTAGAGAAAGATTTCACAAATCATATTAATATCTTTGTCAAGAAAACTCCAAATGTGGCCACAGAGAGTCAGACTTGACTGAAATGGCTGAACAACAAAGATAAATACAACATAAATTTTCAAAAAGTAATTTACCTCAGAATTAAATGTCTTTCTTAAGACAGGCATTTCTCTCTCACTGGAAAATATTTAAACAAAAGCTAGGTGATTACTTGTCAGGTGTGATGTTAGAAGAGAATTCAGATAGGGCTTGAATTAGATGCTGTGATTTTACAATGGTATGGAAAATTATGCATGCATGTGCTTGCAATAAGAATTTCTTGCTCTGTGGCAGTAGGAAAGGGAGACCCTAGGACTGAGAACAACTGAAAAGAAGATGGCATGATTTAGATACAGTGTTTACCCCAGGAGAGGTCTAAACAACGGAACTATATCTTGTCTTATTTTGCTTTTACAAAGTGATTTCTTGTCTAGTGAAAATTTTCCTTGATCAAAGCATTCGAATTCTGTGTCTCCTGAAAAGGTTCTTGTAAGCATAGTATTTCAGAAAAATCAGATAACCAAGAATAATGGCTCACATAGATTAGAAAATCACAGAATCCAACCTCTGATGTTTTGGCATTCCTATGAAATCAGCTTCACTGAGGTATGCTGGCCATTCGGTGTTTAGGTATGTTTGATGATACATTGGAAATGATATTGTCTATAAGATAGTTATGGCCATTTGGATACTTGTTTCAAGTTTCAGAATAAATTGGCTTTCATAAAACACATATTTTTTCTTGCCCTTGTTCAGTAATACACCTCTACAAATTGATTTGACAGAAAGAATGTTTCCTGTTGTAACACAGAGAGCTCAGGAGGGATGGATCAGTGTATATCATGAACTAGACTTATCTTGTCATTCCTCTGCACCCCAGGAGTGATTGCTTCAGCATTACACACCTGTGGTTAATTTTGAGGTTTCATTTCTCTTCATAGTCACTTCACAGATCATTTCAGCTGGGAAAAAAAAAAAAACTTTTGGGAGACTGGGCTGTGGATTGAAACTCGAGTATCATTGGTCTGGGTATTTCCCTTATTTTATACTAGCAGAACCATTAAAAACCTTCAATTCCCTTAGCTAGAAAAATAATATTTTGAATAAATATTGGATTTGAATATGTCAGATATATTTATTGTAATATGCAAAATAGATTCTTAATTAGATAAATCAGTATCACTTGTGAGTCTTATTTTAATTGTGAAATTTTTGCATTCAGTACCTACAATATGCTAGGTGCATATTGGATGTTGATATATTTCACTATCTCTTAGTTATTCATTCTTAAAACTCTCTCTCATATAGATATAGATATAGATAGCTATAGATATGTAAGTTTGTACATAATTCTACTTATTTTTCAGTTAATAGAAACCTCTATCATTTATTATCTAAAACACTGTGGTTTTAACTCATAATTATCACTTTAAATCATGTGTTGTTTTATTTTGTTTCATGTATGACAAGATTTCAATTTGATTGAAATCAATGAGCATTTATTAAATATAAATTTAATTTGGCATCAGGGATATTAATAACAACAATATCTAACATTCATAGAACACTTAAAGGTTTTGAAAACACTTGATCTGATTTAGTCCTCTTTGCTACCCATTAAAGAAGATGCTATTTTTTATATCATTTTATAGATCAGAGATATAGATATTATCATTTTATATATCAGAGAATTAAAGTTATGTGGTAAAATGACTTTCCCAGAAACATATAACTAGTAAGCTATTGAGTTTTCATGACTCCAAATCTAGCACTTTACATAATGTGCCACCTAACTGCCTTATGTTTTCAAAAATGATCTTGAATCAAGTCGCTTAAACTTTATGCACCTTAGGATACCAACTAAGTCCTATCTAGATTTCTGCACTGAAAAATAACAATATTAAAACTGATTTTTTATGGAGAGAGGGGTTTTTTGGTGGCATATTAAAATTACTGAAAGCCAATATTTTTACATCTCAATCAAGATATTTTTAAGTTATCTGGTTTTATAAATAAAAGTAATTCTTTTTAAATAACAGTTTATTTTTATTTGTGAAAACATACTATTGGTTGACCTTCTATTTACAACTTTATCTCCAAAATTATTGTCAATACATGACATGATGGTCAGTTCAATATACATCCTTTCACTTATCTCTGATAAAAATAGTACTGATAGAAAAATGCTGTTAGAAACATTTTACTTAACAGCTGCTTTATTATCTATTTTCTAGATATCATTGTAAAATTATGTCTAATAGGATTTAACTTCGTGTGAAAGAAGTTTTACTTTGTTTTTTATAATCTCATTTTTAATATTTTGTGATATAAAAGCCATTTAAATAAATCTAAACAAACCATCCTGCAATCTTAAAAAAATCTTCCATGTTTTCTCCAATTTTCTCCAATTACTCATATTTATTAGTATGTTGTAAGGTTGTAAGTTAGTATAGTTTATTAAAAAATTATTTTTGTTGGGTAATTTAACTCAAAATAACAAAATGGCAATATTACCTAAATTAGTTTATTTATGCAGTACCAATTAAACTTCATAATGATTACTTGATATAAATAATTATGATATTAACATGGAAGCAGAAGAGGTAGAATCTCAGGAGAAATAATGAAAAGAAGAATGAAGGAGACCTAACAGTGTCATATTTCATGCTATACTACAGAGCAATCATTTTTAAAACAAATTGGTATGGCTTAAAAGAGAAAGATAAAGATGGAAGAGATAAGATACATAGCATCCAGAAATAAATGTATCTAATACTCTATTATATGATAAATAAAAAAGGAAAAAGGACTTAATATTTATCAAAAATTTCTTGGGAAATTGGGCAGTTGTAGGGAAGAAATTAGATTTACATCATTACCAGAAAAGCCCAAGCTTGTAAAAAACATGGATCAAGTAAAAGAAATCAATATACTATGTGTAAGAATGTTTATCTCATTCTTCAACTTCAGTCTAGGAACTCTCCTATAATATGTGAAAGTTTAGTTTCACAGCTATTATTTTGAATTTTCATTTGTTTACTGATTTAAAGCAGAGTTTTGAGGTTTGTCAAAGATTATTTTTTCCTCCTTTAGATTGTCATTATATTATTTTCCAAAGTGTTTTCCATAATCATTGGATTAGTTCAGTTCTTAACCTAGCAGTGGATTAGTATCCTAATTTTTCTATATCCCCTCCAACATGTATCAGTTTCTTTTTTCATTCATGCTAACCAATAGGAGAGGTGGGAAATGGCATCTCAGAGTTGTTTTTATTTCCATTTGTCTAAGCAGTAGTGATTTGGGACATTTTTATGAAGTTATTGAAAATTTTGATTTAAGTGTTCTGATAAAGGTCTTATCTCTAAGATATATAAAGAATTGTCTCATATTTATAAGAATTCAAGCCATTCTCCAATTGATAAATGGTCAAAGGATATGAACAGACAATTTTCAGATGAGGAAATTAAAACTATTTATAATCATATGAAAAGGTGCTCCAAGTCACTATTGATCAGAGAAATGCAAATTAAGATAACTCTGAGGTACCACTACACACCTGTCAGATTGGCTAAAATGACAGGAAAAGTTAATGATGATTGTTGGAGGGGATGTGGAAGGGCTGGGATACTGATGCATTGTTGGTGGAGCTGTGATCGGATACAGCCATTCTGGAGAGCAAATTGGAGCTATGCTCAAAAAGTTATCAAACTGTGCATACCCTTTGACCCAGCAGTGCTTCTATTGGGCTTATATCCCAAAGAGATCTTAAAGAAGGAGAGGGCCCCACATGTGCAAGAATGTTTGTGGCAGCTCTTTTTGTAGTGGCTAGAAACTGGAAACTGAATGGATGCCCATCAATTGGAGAGTGGCTGAATAAATTATGGTATATGAATGTTATGGAATATTATTGCTCTGTGAGAAACGACCAGCAGGACGATTTCAGAGAGGCCTGGAGAGACTTCCATGAACTGATGCTGAGTGAAGTGAGCAGAACCAGGATATCATTATTTACGGCAACAACAAGACTATATGAGGATCAGTTCTAAGGGACATGACTCTCTTCAAAAATGAAATGCTTCAAACCAATTCTAATTATTCAGTGAAGAAAGCCATATACACCCAGAGAGAGGGATGTGAAATGTGGACCACAACATAACATTTTCATGTTCTCTATTGAGGTTTGCTTGCATTGTATTTCCTTTATCGGATTATCCTTTCTTGTAGATACGATTTCTCCTGCACAAAAAATGATGTGTGGCAATAACTATACATATATTCGCTTTCTTAAGTATTCTAACATAATTATCATGTAGTGGATATCCTGCCATCTAGGGAAGGGGTGGGGAGTAGGGGGGAAATATTTGTAACAGAAAGTTTTGTAAGGGATAATGTTTAGGAATTACCCATACATATCTTTTGCAAATAAAAAGTATTAATAAAAAAAAAGAAAATTTTGATTTCTTCTTCTAAAAACTGATTGTATCTTTTGACATTTGTCAACTGGGGGGTGGTTTGTATTCTTATAGATTTAACCGACTTCCTTGTATATTTGAGAAATGAAGCCTTTATCAAAGAATCTGTGTCAAAGATTTCCCTCAGTATCCCACATCACCTCTAATTTCAGCTGCATTAGTTTTCTTTGGGCAAAAGATTTTGATTTCATGAATAAAAATTTTCTACTTTATTTTCTGAAATTCTCTCTATCTCTTGTTTGGTCATAAACTTGCTTACTTATCCATACATTTGACAATTGTGTTTTTCCCATTGCTGTTGTTCAGTCATTTCAGTGATGTCTAACTGATTGTTTCAGATTTTTCTTAGCAAAGATACTGTAATGTTTTGTCATTTTATTCTTGACCTTATTTTATAAATGAGGAATTGAGGCAAGTAGCAGTGACTAAATTACCAAGTGTCATATAACTAGCAAGAGTCTCAGGCTGAATTTGTACTCAGAAAGATGGATCCTCTTGACTCTAGCCCAGCACCGTTCCATCTATCTGCCCTCAACATTTTTCCAAACTCCCCTAACTTACTTTTGACATCATTCTTTCTTTCTAAATCATTTGTTCATTTTGACCTTATATCTGGTATATGGTATGAAATGTTCATAATTTTCCATTTTTATCCAGTAATTTTTGTCTAATGTTGAGTTTGTGCCTCAAAAAGCTTCGATCTTTGGATTTATCAAATAGTAGATGACTAAAGTAATTTACAACTTTGTTTTGTGCACTTAATTTTTTCCCCTGATCTAACACTTTAATTATTAGTAAATAGCAGATTGTTTTTTGATGATTAGCACTTTGCGATATAGTTAGAAATCAGAAACTCCTGCGACACACTCCTTAACATTTTAAAAATTAATTTTCTTGATGTTCTTGACCTTTTGTTCTTCTGGTCGAATTTTATTGCTGTTTTCCTATCCTATAAAATTCTCCTTTTTTGATAACTTTGATTGGTTTTGCATTGAAAAAATAATTAGGTGGAATTGTCATTTTTACTGGCATAAAATTTGATTAAATAATGCCTTATGGTATCTTTAATTTCAACTAATTTTTTGCATATTAATCCTTCTCATTTTTAATACTAGTAAGTTGGTTTTATTTTTTAAAATCAAATTAATGAATGGTTCATCTTTTTAAAATTTTTAAACAAAATTTTAAATAAAATTTGTTATTAGTCTTTTATTATTATTTATCAGTTTAATGGCTTTTTATTACTTTCAATTTTATTAATCCATTTTTCATTTTCACAATTTCCAGTTAGTAGTTAATTGGGGGGTTTAATTTGTTCCTTTTCTAAGTATTTTTTTAAGTTGTATACCCAATTTATTGATATTTACTTTCATTCTTTTATTGATATACACATTTAGAGATAAAAATATTCTCATAAATATAACTTTTACTGCATCCTATAAATTTTGTAATTTTGTCTCACTATTGTCATTCTCTTTAATTTATTGAATGTGATGATTTATTCTTTGATCAACATATTCTTTAGGATTAGATTATTGTTTCTAATCAACTTGCAATCTCTTTCCACTGCCATTTATTAAATATAATTTTATTGAATTATGGTCTGAAAATGATGCATTTAATTTTTCTGCATTTGGTTATGAGGATCCCTCCCCCCAATAAATGGTCATTTTTATGGAATTTCCACATACAGTTAATAAAATGGCATACTATTTTCTCTTCTCATTCAGTTTTCTCCTTAATTTTATCTTATCTGATTTTTTCCAAGATTCTATTCATCTTTTAGTGTTCTTTCTTATTTATTTAGTGGTTAGATTTATCTTGCTCTCACAGGAGAAAAAGTTGATATCCCTCACTAATATAGTTTTATTAGTACATTTTTGCTATCCAATAGGATTCATATTTTTTATTTTCAAAAGTTGATTATACCACTTATTGCACATGTTTGGACATATGTCTACTCTCTATGGTTCTTTTTATCCAGATGTGGCTTCCCTGCATATTTCTTTTTCTTTTTTCTTTTTTTTTTTTGCTTTGTCTGAGATCATGATTGCTACTCCTACCTTTATTACTTCAGCTGAAAATAATATAGATTCTGCTGCAACCCCTTATTTAACTCTTTTTTGTGTATCTGTTTCAAGTTTGTTTGTTATACACAATATATTGTTGGAAGCTGATTTCTCATATATTTTGCTATTCACGTTCATTTTCTAAGTGCAGTCATCCCATTCACATTTGCAGTTGTGATTATTAATTGCACATCTCTCTACATCCTATTTTTTGCCTTCTTTTCTGTCTCTGTCTTTCTCTTCTCTGTCTCTCTCTGTCTCTGTCTCTGTCTCTGTCTCTCTGTCTCTGTCTCTCTGTCTCTCTGTCTCTCTGTCTCTCTCTCTCTCTCTCTCTCTCTCTCTCTGTCTCTCTCTCTCTCTTTCTGTCCTTTTCTCCCTCCCTCCTCTAAAGTCTGTTTTGCTTCTCACTGCTGCCTTTTTTATGTGCCCTCCCTTTTATATTTTTCCATTTCTCTTGAAACCTTTCCTTTCTACTTTTCTGTTGAGTGAGTAGATTTCTATTTCAAATCAAATAAATAAATGGGTGTGATTCTTCTTTGAACTAATTTAGATTGAAGTGAGGATTCATGCATTGCCTGCCCATTCATGCCCCCATTTTTTTCTTCCACAATAAAAGCTCTTCCTTGAGCACCTATTTTATGTGAGTTAGTTTGCCCTATTCTTCCTTTCCCATCTCTCATGCCATTTGTTCTCTTTGTCTGCACTGTGTTCCTTGGGATTGTAATCTATACTGTTCCATAAAATCCCTCATTTCTTGAGATTATGAGTGATACTCCACTCTTTTGTGACCAAATTTTCTTCTTCTCCCTGCCTTTGAATTATGACCCACAAGTGGGTATTATCAATGGAGTAGGCAAACAATATCTGGTCCTGCAAGTTCAGGGATACCTAATAATTTCTTTCTGACCAATTTTCAGGTCTTCTTATCATATCTGATTTGAGAGTTCCAGAAGCTGCTGCTGCTGCTTGTTACTACTACTTTGTCCCACCACTGTTGTTTAATACACAGCTTTTACCGCCACATCACATATTTCTCTTTCCAACCTCTATGTTGTCTTAGTCCCAAAGAATGTTTCACTTGAACCTTTTGTTATTTCTGACACTCCAGAAGTCAATTTGAGGCATTATTTGAAAGTTGTTTAGAAGAGAACAGTAAGAGATGTCAGTTGAGTTCTTTCTCACTCTACCATCTTGACTCTGCCCCCAGATGTCTTTTAGTTCTGGTTCTTTATTATAATAAAAGTGCTACAAAATAAATATTATTATTATTGTGTAGCCTTTCTGTCATTGATATCCTGGTAGTATATAAACCTAATGGTAAATAGTATGTTAATGACTATAGAGAAAACTTTCTTCAAGAAAGTCCAAAGAATTGCACATAACATGCAGTGAGATTCAAAAATATTAAATTTATTTTAACTATCTTTCTATAATAATTAATTATATAGTCATCTCAGAATTAGTTATCTATGTACAATTAGCTTATGCTCATCTAAGATTTCATGTTTTCTCTTTTTTGTTGATTTATTTAAAACAAATAAAATTGAAAAGACAAGCAAAATAATTTTCAACTACACAGCAGAACATGTTAGGTTCGTAATATAAAATAATAAATTTTCACCTCAAGAAAATAGATATAATAAATACTACACTTTGTGTTCAAAGTTATTCTTTTCTTTGCTTCCTTGAAGGTTTTCTTTTGTTCTCTGTTCTGCAATTTTTTCTTCATCCTCCCTTTTTCTTCCCTCCCACCTCAAGAAGACTACAATTAAACATGAATGCATTTACACGTACATATGTACCTACATACACACCCAAATGCATACATACATAAATATACGTATATACATATCTATAATCATGCACATACATATTCATATACATCTATTGAAGACCAGACTATGCTTTTTTGTCCTCTGTTTCTCTTAAGATAGATAACATCTTTTTTATAAATCCAAGTCTTTTCATATTATTTTTTAAATCAACCAACTCATCTTTTCCTAAACCACAACAATAATATAATTGTATATAGTCTAGTTGTTTTAAAAAGTCTAAAATATTAGTAATTAATATGACTTACATACAGTGTAGTTTTCCTATTTTTCTCCCGATAAAATACAGTTTAGTTTAATTTTGAGATTAATGATTACTGCCCAGGCTTTTTTATACCTAATAAATTCTACCTCTGGTTTTTATTAGTTTGTTTGTGGGCATCTCTTATTTCCCATCCCTTCTTACTCCTCTGCTTTCTTTCTACTTGCTAACACTTAACCTACTTCTCCTTGAAGAATTCCTCCCTTATCTTCTTGCCCATCCTTTTCTCTCCATCTTTATGTCATGCCTATTAATCTATACACCTAGTCTCACTCATGTTAATCTATAAGCCCTTTTATACCCAATTTTATTCTATTATCTCATCTTATTTCTTTATAAATCCAGAAGATTTTATTCCCTTCTAAATGTGTAGGAAGTGATTTGATGTGAGTAGGGTTTCCTCCAAAATTCGCTCCCTTATCCTCTCCAGCTCTCACTATCTCCTTGCTATCTTATTTCTTTTCTTTATGCCCTTATGCATATATTAAGGTAAAGTACAGAACTAACAGCCTTCTTCCCTCATCTTATTCTACAGCATCCATACTTTCTCTCCCACCTAATTTGTATAAGCACTCTTTATCTTTTTTTCTACAAAGTTTTACATTTTTTGAATCACATAATACTCAGGTCCACCTCAATCTTTCTTTCAAAATACCTAATTACTAAGGGCAATCTAAGACATATGGTTTACTTATTCATGTATAAAAAAGCAGGTTGTTTTTATTGAGTCCCTTGTAATTAGTCTTTGATGTTTACTTTATATTTCTCTTGGATCTTATATGTCTAATTTTCTATTAAGTTCAGGTCTTTTTGCAACAAAAACATGAAAGTCTGACAATTCGTTGAATGTCAATATTTTTGTTTGTTTTCTTGCTTTTATTTGTTTCTTCATTCAGGATTATGCAAAATTTTGCTGGGTTTAGTATTTTGGAATTTGGCTATGATATCCATGTATGTTTTCTTCATAGGATGCTTTTCAATTGATGGTTGTTAGATTTTTTCCCTACTTTTACTTTCCTTTCTTGTTATAATGTGTCAGGACAATTTTTTAAATTATTTCTTGTATTATTGTATTAAGATTTTGTTTTCAGGTAGTACAACTTTTCGTATGTTTTCTTTTTTTTTGATATATTCTTCAGATAAGATGTTTTTCTTATGAGATGTCACATATTCTATTCTATTTTTCCATTCTTTATATTTTGTTTTATTATCTCTTGGCTTCATAATTTTGTGGGCTTCTCCTACCCCACTTCTGGTTCAGGTTTTCTTCCTTAAGTTTCTCAATATCTTTTTTCTATTTAATAGATTTTCATAATTTTCTTTTTCTTCCTTAGATTGTTCTTTTTATTTTTCTTAAATCTCTCACTTTTTTTCAAAGTCTTTTTTGATTCCTATGAATTCTTTTTGTGCTGGTGACCATTTCACATTACTCTTTAGGATAGGAGAGAAGTTTTTTGATATTATTTTTTGCTTCAGCATTTTGCAAATTTGAACCCTGATCTTTTCTATCCCCATAGTAGCTTTCTATGGTTGGCTTATTTCTCCTTTGCTCTCTCTCTCTCTGTCTCGTCTCTGTCTCTCTCTGTCTTGTCTCTGTCTCTTTCTCTCTCTGTCTCTCTCTCTCTCTCTCTCTCTCTTACAGATTATTGGTATAATTATCTCTAGTATTAAGATATAGGAGGATGCCCTCAGATCTCAGGTCCTTCTTCATTTCTCCCCTTTTTTTCAGAATGTGAAACCAAGAACTCCACCCTCCTGTAAATGTCAGCAGACAGCAGTGTCTAATGCTTCTGCATTCTCTGAGCAGGTGCCACTCATTCATACTCAGGGCCACATCTCAGTAATACAGGTGTCCCTGACATCCTTTATCAGCAGATGTTCTCTTAATCTTTCTAAATTAGACACCAGATTCTCACACTGTCCAGGAGTAAAAGTTGCTGTGGTTGTAGTTTCGAGCTCAGCTAGCCCCAGGAGTTCCTGTTTGCTGTTCAAGGGAATTAGCTGGAGGGGTTTACACTTCACCCAAACCTCTATAATGGTCCTAGTATTTTAATTCAGATCTTCTCTGATTGTCCCAGGAGGACCACTGTTCTGTCCCAACTCTTGTTTATTTTTGTCTCCCTAGTTTTCTCTGAGGAGCTATTTTCTCTTTTTTTTTCCATATGGAGATCTGGAGACATGAGAATTTTTTGACCTACTGTGCCATTTTCTCAGAATTCTCTCGTGTTATCACAAAAAGGTAGATTATTTACTTTTGGAAAATTCTTCAAATGTTGCTATTGCATATTAAATACTAAATGCATCTACAAAAAGTGCCTAAATGACATCATCAGCAATGGAAAAGATTGGGTCCAACCACCTATGTTATGGAAACAAAGAAGAAAACAATGACAATAGTATAAAATGGTGGGATGCCATGTTCCTGTGTAGTCAAAATGACTAGTGTTGTCCCTATATGAGACTATAACTCATGCAGGCAGAAAATTAGGCATTTGGGTACTGGATATCCTATTAATTGCTGTTAATGTGACAATTAGCTTTGTAAACTGTTTTTTGTTTATATTTCTTTGTAAGAAAGTCAAGTTCATTGGGTACTTGGTAGGACAGACATATGCAGAAAATAATATGATGTAAAAGCAAAAGACATCAATAAAATATTTTTAATTAGATGGAAATCAAATTATCCAGGCAATGATAAACAGCTAGACATGTAGTACATTTATCTAGAGTTAGGAATTGCACAGAGATGGTGAACTGGTCCAGAATTCAATGAGGTCTAGATCTGTAATTTCATTGATTTAGGGAACTCCCACATGAAGAAACCAGAAATGATGCTGGATGTCATTTGAGAAATTAATTTTCCATTCATTATTTTCCTTGAACATAAATTACTCAATGACACAAAATGTTTTTCATTAATATCAATCTTCTAGTGAAAGTAGCAAAATAACAAAACAAAATAACAAAAGTTGATACTCATGTAGGGCTTTAAGTGTTATAAAGTATTTTATATATGTTATCTCATTTCAGTCTCAGGATACCTGTGGAATAATTACTGTAGGTATAATGTAATGTGACTGTGAGTTAGGGAATACCATACTATCAAAAGCAATCAAAATGACAAGTAACCAAAAAGCAATGTAAAGATGCCTTGAAGGCAGTAGTATATTTGCAAAAAGAATTTGTAACTGAGAAGTAACATAAATGATTGGAACCATGATGGTGGAGAGCAGACACGATTGTCTGTGACCTCCTCTGACCTTTTCTCCAGCAGCAGATTAAGCCTCTAAACTGGTTTTGGAGTCAAAGCACCCCCAAATATGTAGAGTACAACCCATTTCCAGAAGAAGTTGCCTTGGAAGAACATCAGAACAGATCTGTTTCAGTCAGGCAGGAGGGCAGTCTGATTAGCCCAGAAGGCAGTGTGACAGACCATAGCAGGAAGCCAGGAGGAGACTCAAATCATAGCAGTTTCTAAGCATCTGGGAAGTTTCTGTGAGCCACTTAGGCTACTCTGTTCTGGTTGCAAGAAGGTGCTTTGGCAGATTTGCCTTTTGTAAAAGGTAGATTGTAAACCACTGAGAATGCTGGACCTGGCCTCCATTGCCCAACATCAGAAGTCAATTAGTGGAACTACCCCAGGACAAAGTAAAGCAGCTGTTGCTCCTTTGCTTTGAACAGACCTCAAGCCTTAAAAAATGAATAAAAAAAGAACTTTCGCCAAAGACAGCTTTTATGGAGAGAGAGAACAAACCATAGATCCTGAGATACATAAAGGTAAAGCAACTCCAGAGGAAGCCACAAAGGTAAACAAGAACTGGTCCTTATTTCACAAAGCTTTCCAGGAATACTGCATAAAGAATATTTAAAAAGAGTTAGAAGGATATAATGCCCTACAAAAGTCATATGAAAAACACACCAATTCACTGAAAAACAAATTTGGTAAATGGAAAAAGAATTCAATGAACAAAAAAATTCAATTGCCCAATTGCATAAGGAGCTTAAAAAAGTAACTGAAGAAAATAATACACTAAAAATTCAAATTGAACAAATGGAAGTGAATAAATCAATAAGACTTCAAGAATCAGTCAAACAAAAACAAAAAGAAATGAAAAAATTGAAGAAAATATGAAATATCTCCTAGGAAAAACAACTGGCCTGGAAAATAGATTGAGAAGAGACAATCTAAGGATTATTAGACTTATTGAAAGACATGATGGATAAAAGAACCTAGGCACTATCTTCTAAAAAAATCACGAAAGAAAGCTGTCCTGATGTTTTAGAATCAGAGGGTAAAGTAGCCATTGAAAGAATTCACCAATCACCTGCTGAAAAGATCCCAAAATTAAATCTCCAAGGAATATTGTGGCTAAATTTCAGGACTATCACATCAAGGAAAATATATTTCAAGCAGCTAGAAAGAAACAATTCAAATACTGAGGAGTCATAATTAGGATCACCCAGAATCTGTCAGCTTTCACATTAAAGGATCAAAAAGCCTAGAATAATATATTCCAAAAGGCAAAGGAACTTGGATTACATCCAAGAATAAGCTATCCAGCTAGAATGAGCATTATCTTCCAGGGAAGAAGATGGACATTTACTGATATAGGTGAATTTCAACTATTTCTAATGAAATGACCAGATCTGAGCAAAAAATTTTACCTCCAAACACAGAACTCAAGAGAAGCATAAAAAGGTAAAAAGGAAATAGCTCTTAAGAACTACATTTCTATTACGGGTATACTTAGAGAGTGTGGATATAATTTGATTTTAATTTGATAATATGAAAAAGAAACTAGAGTTAGAAAGGGGATCATACTGGGAAAAGAGGAAAAATGAGGTAAAAAAGGAGGTAAAAATAAGGTAAAATCTCATGAAGAGGCAAAGGAAATCTAATATAATTGAGAGAAAGAAGGGAGGGGGATGAGCATTGTGTAACTCTTACTCTCATCAGATTGGATTGTAACAGAGAATGTCAGACATATTTGGTTTCACGGAGAAACTTGTCCCGGCTTATAGGGAAGTGGGAGAGAAAGGGGGAAAAGAAAGGGAAAGACTAATAGAAGAAAAAATAGAAGGATTAGGGGAAAGGTGTAAAAAAGGGGGAGGGGCCCTAAAGGGAGAGGACTGTTTGAGGGAGGTGGTCACCCAAAGCAAAATACTGGGGAGGGGGGAAGGGAGAAAGGGGAAAGGAAAGAGAAAAACTTAACTTTGGGTAAATAAGATAGTAGGAAATACAGATTTAGTTATTTTAACTGTGAATGTGAATGGGAAGAACTCTCCCATAAAACAGAAACAGGTAGCAAACTGGATTAAAAGCCAGAATCCAACAATATGTTGTTTACAAGAAACACATCTAAAGCATAGAGATACATACAGAGTGAAGGTAAAGGGCTGGAGCAGAATCTATTATGCTTCAGGTGAACAAAAAAAAAAAAAAAAGCAGGGGTAGGAATCCTGATTTCAGATCAAATAAAAGCAAAGGTCTAATTAAATGAAATAAGGAAGGAAACTATATGTTACTAAAGGCTACCACAGATAATGAAGCAACATCAATACTAAACATATATGCACCAAGTGCTATAGCATCCAAATTCCTAGAGGATTAGTTAAGAGAGGTGCAAGAAGAAATACACAGCAAAACTATACTGGGGGGGGGGTGGATCTCAACCTTGCTCTTTCAGAACTAGATAAAGCAAACCACAAAATAAATAAGGAAGAAGTTAAGGAAGTAAACAAAATGTTAGAACAGTTAGGTATGATGGATCTTCGGAGAAAATTGAATGGAGATAGAAAGGAGTTTACTTTTTTCTCAGCGGTTCATGGAACTTATACAAAAATTGACCATATGTAAGAACATAAAAACCTCAAAATCAAATGCAGAAAGGCAGAAATAATAAATGCATTTTTTCAGATCATGATGCAATAAAAATCACATGCAATATAAAGCCAGGAAAAATAGACTAAAAGTTAATTGGAAATTAAATAATCTAATCTTAAAGAATGAATGGGTGAAACAGCAAATCATAGACACAATAAATAATTTCCTCCATGAGAATGACAATAATAAGACAACATACCAAAATTTGTGGGATAGAGCCAAAAAGGTTATAAGGAGTAATTTTATATCTGTAGATGCTTATTTGCATAAAATAGAGAAGAGAAGCTCAATGAATTGGGCTTACAATTAAAAAAGCTAGAGAAAGAACAAATTAAAAACCTCAATTGGAAATTCTGAAAATAAAAGGGGTGACTAATAAAATTGAAAATAAGAAAACTATGGAACTAATAAATAAAACTAAGAGTTGGTTTTATGAAAAAAAAAACAACAAAATATATAAGCCTTTAGTTAATTTAATTAGAAAAAGGAAAGAAAATCAAATTGTTAGTCTCAAAAATGAAAAGGGAGAACTCTCCACAATGAAGAGGAAATTATAGCAATAATTAGGAGTTACTTTGCCCAACTTTATGCCAATAAATTTTATAATCTAAATGAAATGGAGGAATATCTACAAAAATATAGATTTCCCAGGTTAACAGAAGAGGAAATAAATTATTTAAATAGCCCCATTTTAGAAAAAGAAATAGAACAAAGTATTAATCAACTCCCTAAGAAAAAAATATTCAGGACCAGATGGATTTACATGTGAATTCTACCAAACATTAAAAGAACAATTAATTCCAATATTATATAAACTATTTGAAAAAAATAGGGAAAGAAGGTATTCTACCAAATTCCTATTATGCTATAGATATGGTGATGATAATAAACCAGCTAGGATGAAAATAGAGAAAGAAAACTATAGACCAATTTCCCTAATGAATACTGATGCAAAAATCTTAAATGAAGTATTAGCAATAAGTTTACAGAAAGTCATCCCCAGGATAATACATTATGACCAAGTAGGATTCATACCAGCAATGCAGGGCTGGTTCACTATCAGCATAATCAACTATATTAATAACCAAACTAACAAAAATCATGATTATCTAAATAGATGCAGAAAAAGCATTTGATAAAATCCAACACCCATTCCTATTAAAAATACTAGAGAGAGTATAGGAATAAATGGACTTTTCCTTAAAATGATCAGTAGTATCTATTTAAAACCACCAGTAAACATCATATATAATGGGGACAAACTAGAACCATTCCCAATAAGATCAGGAGTGAAACAAGGCTGCCCACATGTGCAAAAATGTTTGTGACAGTCCTTTTATGTATTGGCAGAAACTGGAAATTGAATGGATGCCCATCAATTGGAGAATGGCTGGATAAATTATGGTATATGAATGCCATGGAATATTATTATTCTGTATATTTAAGCAAGCAGCAGGATGATTTCAGAGAGACCTGGGGAGGCTTGCATGAACTTATGCTAAGTGAAATGAGCAGAACCAGGAAATCATTATACACAGCAACAGCAAGACTATATGATGATCAATTCTTATGTATGTGACTTTCTTCAACAATGAGATGTTTCAAACCAGTCCCAATTGTTCAGTGATGAAGAAAGCCGTATACACCCAGGGAAAGGCCTGTGGAATCTGAGTGTGGACCACAACATAACATTTTCATGCTTTCTATTGATGGTTGCTTGCATTTTGTTTTCCTTCTCAGGTGTTTGTTTTTCCTTGTAGATCCGATTTTTATTGTACAGCAAAATAACTGTATAAATATATATGTATGTATATATATATTTGATTTGTCATATATTTTAATATAATTATCATGTATTAGACTACCTGCCATCTAGGGGAGGGGGTGAGGGAAAGGAGAGAAAAATTTGTAACAGAAAGTTTTGCAAGGGTCAATGTTGAAAAATTACCCATGCATATGTTTTGCAAATAAAAAACTTTAATAATAAAAAAAGAAACTGAATCACTTCAATTTTAATTGTCTTAGGAAGATTCTGAAGATCACTTGGCAGGAAAAAATACCAAACACTGAGGTCCTTTCTTGACCTTAACTGCCAATGATTCCACAACTTCCTTGTACTGGCCACATTGTTCAATTGTTAAATGTATGCTTGCAAAAAAAAAAAAAAAAACAACAAAACAAAACTATTTTTTTTGAAAATTCACACAGGGTATAAGCTCTCACAATGTGGTCATAAAAAGTAATTCAAAGATACTCTCAAGGTCTTTCTTAAGAACTTTAGAATTGATTGCATAACATGGGAGACATTGGTACAGGACCACTTAGCTTGGTGTGCTAGAAGAAGAGAAGGTTCAATTAACTCTGAAGTATGAAATGCACAGAGTTAGAGAATTCATCCCAAAAAGTCATAGGGACTAGTTGTGTTTGACCTGTGATAGGACATTTTGAGCTTGTATTGATCTGATCAGCCACAGTCAGACTCACTAAAACTCAACTCTAACATAGTGGTATCATTTTTGTCCTCTTTGAGAATGAATCAACAAGTCATGAATCATATTAAACACAAATGAATGCATACATACATATGTGTATACATATGTATGTATGTTTGTGTGTCTTTAACATCTATGTTAGATGTTAGAAATTAGAAATTTTTTTCCAGAACACTACTATATGTGTTTAAATGGGTTTATACCAAGGTCCTTATTATTCTAATATTTTAGGATAAAAATCCTTAATAAGATTATCAGTAACTTCTATCTTTCCTTATTATGGAAAAATCCTTACTTTTTTTCAACTTTTTAATGATTCTCTAAACTTTGATTAGTGTTTCTGACCTCTTTTTGTTGTTGTTTTAAGCATATTTAAATAAAATTTATATTTAGAATAATAATCATGTCAAATATACTAGTGGCAAAGTACAAGGCATTTATTTCAAATATCTAATATGTCTCACTGTGGTCACTCATTTTGATAATAAATCATATATATTATATGCTACATTGGTTTTAAAAACGTATTAGCATTTGTCATCTTATTAAGCTTTCTTAACAATCATTAAAAGTGGTAGCACCAATTCCCAGAAAAATAGATATGACCTCCAAATTTATATAAATTCAGGTAACACAAAGACTATAGCTTATATTTGCTCTGGATTTTCTAGAAAATCTGACATAGTACTAATTACATAGTATGGGCTCAATTAGCGTTGTTTGAATTATGCTTGATTGAATTATAAATAATATAATTCACTTAATATTATAATCCTAAGAAATGTTATGAGTTTATCTTGCTAATATATAAGTAAAAGTAAATAATTGTACACCTGTTTTTCATCTACTTTATCTTTGTTAATCATGTGTTCTGACAAAATGTAGACTTTGTGTATTGTAGTAAAGAGTGGAAAATGATGTAATTTTAGCTAATTAAGTAGAAAAAGTGAGGCTATGGAATTCATTAGACTTATAGCCTCTTGTTTCTGGGTTCAGATAAAATGATTTAACAAGAAGTACAATAGTCTCATCATATGCTTCTTTTGAGATTAAAAGAACAGATACAAGACTGCTAAGTGTTACAACAGCCAAGGGAGTCATGAAGGTCTTTGAAAAAAAGGTTGACTGGCTCATAGAATTTCATTTTATGCATTAGACAGAATATGAATTTCCATTCAACCTTAACTAGTGCATTCACTGAAACAAAGGACAAGATCAGAGGTGTTTAATGTTAGAGTCAATCTGACACAATCTGAAGCTGGAAATTAATATTGTTTAAAGAAATATATTCATTGTGAAGTTGACTTTGCCTGAACAGAACATTATAAATGCAATTAGGGTCTATTTTCCAAGGTCTTACAATTATCCTAACATCTATTACATTCCCATTTAGAGAGCACTTTAAGGTTTGTAAAATTCTTTCCTCACAACAAACTTGTGAGGTAGACAATGTAAGCATTATTTCCCCTTTTAAATATATGAACTCGTGAAAATGTGTGAAGATGTGAAATCTGAAAAATGACTTGAAAACTAAGATGTTAAGTTACTTGTTCATGACTAGTTACATAATATCTATTCAAGGCAGGATTTAATCGCAGGTTGTTTTTTTACTCCTCGAATAGTTATTATTATACAATGTAGTTTTTTTTTTCTCAGACTTAGAAGCAATCATAAAATCATCTATTTCCCAAGAAACATTTTATAGATAAAGAAACTGAAAGAGGAAAAGAGAAATTCTCCCAAGATAACAAAGCTAGTTAAAGACAGGTTTAAAATAAAAATCCAGAACTTCTAATCTCCAGGACCACCTTGGTTTGTTTTTCTACCATAATTTACTGAGAAGCAAAGTAATTATGAATTTAACTTTTATAAAAAAAGATACAGTTTATTTTCTGAAAAAAGTATAAAAGTCATTTACATTCAATTGTAATAATATCTTCAGGTACTCTAAATAAGTAACAGTACTGATTCATATTTACATGTCATTTGCCCATTTACAAAACACTTTCTTCACAACATTTGGAGTTTTGTAATTCAAGGATTTGTTTTTTTGGTTTAGTTTGGCTTGGTCTTTTAGTTTATAGCTGAAAAAATGAGAGGCTAAGTCAGTGCCGCACCACTAATAAATGTCAGAGGTAGGGTTTAAACCAAAATCTCTTCTCTCTAAACTCAGCACTTTTACTCATACCACTTTCATTAAACACAATGTGTTTTCTTGGCCCATTCTCTCATATTTTATGTATATGGTAATAAATATGACTCTAGGATACAGTTTTCATGAGTTTTCATGCTCTAAGATGCCATCACCTGATAATAAACCTTCTAGTAATAAGCTTCTTTCAATTTAATTAAGTCAATACAGTGCCACAATTATTTTGTTATGGGGACTATCCTTAAAGCCTCTTGGTACTGGTAGAACCAACAGAAGTCTATGAATATTTGAAAACTCAAAGCATGGTGAGATAGAAAAAGACAACTGTGGTAGAACAAAAAAGATAAGTCCTAGATGCCTTAAAATGCCACTTAAAATCAGATTATATTTACTGATGAACTGCTCTGTTCATTCAAAAAAAATCTATTGATTAAACATTCTTAGGAGTTATTTTTTAATTCTATTATTAAATTATATTATTAATATTTTAGATGTGCTACAGTTAATATCTAGAGAAAATAAGTTAAGGGAAAAATTAAGCTTTATTTGAAGTTTTATAAAATGATAGAAGATAGAATTCCACCTTTTTGCCTTAGAACATTTCTTAGTGAAACTTTAATATTTAAGCAAGTATATTATTAGTTAAACATAGGATTTGAAACTATTTTTCTTCATTTTGAGCCCATTCTTCTAATCTCCATATCATAATTGTCTCTCTCTTTCTCCATATTTCATAATTAAATGTTTTATGATTATATGAATTAATATTAAACTATTACATATTTACATTAACATTTTTTATATTTGAAACTTTTTTTTTACTTTCTCTGGTATCTCTCAATAATAAGCATATATTTATTCTCCTCTCTAAGATAGAAGTATAAGAATTTAATTATTTTGTTATTAGAAAATGAGTTGACCATTTTGGAGATGTTATAAAATATGATAGGTTATGTTTCTTGATCTTCTACAATGTTATGGACAGTAGCAGTGCAGTTATATTTCTAGCTCTCAGAATTTGTATAATCTTGAACTAATTACCAATGAAAGTGTTTGGTATTTTTTTTCCTTCCAACTAGAAATATTTTAATCTAAACTAATAGAAGGCCCATATATTTTCCAGTCATAAGGAATTAGAATGTTCCTCTTTATCCTTGCCAAGATGAGGTATGAAACACCAACTCTGGCAATTTCAGTAACAAATATTGTTGTGTCATGTAATACTAAAGAAGATTTAATCCTGTATTTTCAAAGGTATGTGGAGTATAGGTTTGATTATGTCATCCTTTCTACTCAACAAACTCCAGGAGCTTCTTTATTGCTCCCATAATCACATATAAAATCTTCCCTGTTTGAAATTCAAATCATTTTATAACCAATCCCTCTCCTACCTTTTCAGCCTCCTTATTCCCAGCCTCCTTACTCCCAGCCACATACTCTTCAATTCATTGTCATTAACCCCTTGCAATTCCAAGAAGGCGATATTGCTTCTCAGTCTCTGGATATTTTCTCTATCTGCCCCCCCATGCTTAAAATGTTCTCCTTCCTCAATCCTGTCTACTATCATCACTGTCACCTTTTAAGTCCCAGCAAAATTTCTATTTTCTACAGGAATTTTTTTAACCCTTCTTATTTTTAGGGTCTTTCCTTGATTAATGTTTTCTAGTTGCCCTGTATATAGCTTGTTTATATACATTTTCTTGCTTGTTGTCATCTCCATTGGATTGTGAGCTCCTTGAGGGCAGGGATGCTTCAGTGCCTCCAGCAATTGACACAAGATCTGTCACCTGGTAATCATTTCACATATTTTTTCTGACTGTCTTAGCACAGTGCTTTATGGCCACCTTAGTAATCATCCTTTCTAAAAATATCACCAGATCTTTTCCAACTAGGTCATGGCTTTGCAATCTGTGTTCCTCTAGCACATTCTTTGAAAACACTCAATCACATGTTCAAACTATGAATAAGGAATTGAAATCATAAAGGAATACTAAATGAATTAAAAGTAAGTAGTTTTCCAACCATTTTAATGAATAGATAAGATAAAGCAGAAATTCTTAGTTGCTCCTAGGTTTATCTCTTCAAATATTATTTTTAAAATATTATGTTTTTATGTTCATACATATTTTAGGATTAAAATGTTAGGTCTTTTAGGCTTAAACAATTTCATTTTTGCCTTTATCTACACTGCTTAGTATTATTCCTGATCCATGGATCTTAATCCATTAAAGATTCCAGATCTTTAATAAATTCTCATTGATTGATTGATTGGACAGCTATGTGGTACAATGGATAATGTATCAGATTGAAAGTGTTCCTAAATTCAAATCTGACCTGAGACACTTAATAACTGTGTGACTCTGAGAATGTCATTTAACCCAGATGGACTCAGCTTCCTCATCTGTAAAGGGATGTGTATGGAGAGTGAAATGGCATGCCACTCTAGAATCTTTGCCAAGAAAACTCCGACTGAGATCACAAAGAACTGGACATAACTAAAAACAGTTGAACAACATTGATTAATTACTAGATAATTGCTTCATATATATCAGAAAGATAAATTTGACTCATCCCTACTCATTTTACAAATCCCAAATTATATTCAATACTTTTACAAACAACTTTGTTCCAAATATTTATTATCAAATAAATGATATTCAGAAAACATTCATCAAACCCATACTAAAGTACTATGCTGGGAGTTGGGGTAGCTGGAGTAGAAGAGCAAATAAATTACTTGGAAGATGCAATATTTTCCCATGGAATCAATATTACAAATGACTATTCAGTTCCTGCTACTTCAAAAGCTTATTTCACACACAATAAATTAAATTATATGTATTGTACCACAGAGCTGAAACATGATTTTTACTAAAGGAAATGTTGTTATATCTAAGTCAGATCACCAGAACCTCATCTCACCTGTCTTCCCTGCTTTCTTCCAGCACCAGTGGGGTGGGATCCTATCATGACTCTGGCAACAAGTTCAGAAGTAGGGGTTATGTAATTTTTACAGCAGCATAGAAAGTGTCAAAAACAGGAGAGGGGGCAGGACCCTATCAATGGCAGAGGAAGAGGGAAGGGATAGTTCCCTACACATAGTTGTTTGTGTATTTTCCCCATTAGACTATGAGACTGGAGATAGGAACTGCCTTTTGACTTTCTTTGCAACACTAGTCCTTATTCCAATGTCTGATACATGGTAGGTACATCCTAAAATGCTTATTGACTTGACTTGAACTGATAGAAGTTCTAGGGGGAGAGTAAAAGAAGAAAGAAATGATGATGAGTATGTGGATACTTGTGTTTTCCTTAGGAACTGCCTATAATAAATTTCAAATCAGTGAATTTAAAAAAAAATTACTCTAAAAATCTTTTGTATAAAAAGAGGAATTTCATAAATTGGATTTATGCATGCATATGTCAGTGATATTTTATTTTATTTGAATTTTTCCTTCAAAAATATATCAGAAAATGTTTCTCTCATCTTAAGTTTATTTAAGGAGAATTATTTAGGGAGAAAATTAAAAAGCAGTGCATTTAGGGTTAGGATTAGTGCTTTTTAATTTTCCTCCTAAATAAGTTCTCATCAAATTCTTCCACATATCAAGTTGCCTGACTGATGGTGAGTTTTTCTTTAACAAATATAAAAGATTTTTTAATGAAAAAACCTATTATAATATAACTTGCTATTATTTTGGGTTTAACTGTACTATAATTCAAATCAAGAATGAAAAATCTGATTTTAAAAAGTGATTCATTTATTTGGCTCATGATCTTAGGACTGTCAATACATAGGCTTATGCATTTGTATGTTATCCATACATGCATATATATATACATATATGTGTATGTATGTATATCGCATTATATAATAACATTTTATTATATTTATATCAATAAAGATATGCTATAGTAAGATATGGATAGATAGAAAGAGAGACATAGATGAATGTGCATTATTTCATGTTTTCTTAGGGAAATGATGGGAGCTGTGATATCATTAATATACGTAACTCCCAAATGAGTAGACTCCCTTTTTTAATAGAAAAATGCAGCTTAGCTTTAAAGAGTTACCTGGGGGCACTGAGAAGTTAAATGACCCATGGTCACTCTGTTAGTTTGTATAGCAGATGATTCATGAACCCAGATCTTCTTGGCCTGAGGCCAACTCTCTATTCAGTATTCAACATTGCTTCTAAATATTTTCTGGACAATTTAAGAATAAATATAATTGATCATAAATTACATCATAAATGCAAAATGTAAATTGTTTTTCTCTTTTTTGTTTATATATGTATATTAAATTTTAATACACATTTCTTTATGAATCATGTTGGGAGAGAAAAATCAGAACAAAAGGGAAAAATCAAGAAAGAATTGAAAAAAAAGTGAACATAGCATATATTGATTTACATTCAATCTCCACAGTTCTTTTTTTCTGGATGTAGATGTCATTTTCTAATCAAAGTTTATTGAGATTGTCTTGGACAAAATATAAATTGTTACAAATATTTCCATCATATTGATGTATTCCATATTCCTATTTACTTTACAAAATATTTTCACAACATTGATGATTAAAAAGACAGAAAATTCATTGGTGTCAATTGGTTAGATTTCTTTTCAGAGTTATAGATGCTTTGATTTGTCTAGCATTCAATAAATATAGTTTATTTTTTCAAATCTGTGGGTTGTATGTTTTTTGGTTTGGGTTTTTTTTTTTTTTTTTTTTTTTTTTTTGTAATTTTATCAGTAAGTGAAACCACCATTATAGATAATCCTTTCATTGTCCTAAATGCTTAGCTGGACTACAATTTGGAATCTTAAATAGTCACCTGGGAAAATGAAAGACTAACTGATTTGCATAGGGTCATGCAGCTAGTATGAATCAGACAGGCTTTATATTTGCCTTTCTCTAACTGTATAATTCCCTATTACACTCATGCGGTATTACCTTTTGTGACTCTGTTAAGTATCCCCAAATTAGAATAATTAATATTAAATTGTAAATGTTTTTCAGATGATAAATTGGTATTTTCCTGACAAATATTCAGTTGTTTGGAGATTAATATGTCTATTATTTCCCCATAATGTCAAGTTACTATTTATCCCTTTAAAAAGAATGTATCAAAATATAATAGTACCACTGATCTAGAACTCTTCGGTTTCTATTTTTTCTAGGTCTCAGGGTGGAGAACTTTTCATTGAATTTCATCCCTGTGAGCTCATGGTAAGGTAGTTTTATTTTTAATGTGGTAGATTCATCTGTTTACTTGCTTCAACAATGATATTAGAAAATTACTATATGTCTAATGCTCCATACTTACAGTGTAGGATCTCTTTTATTAACTTTTTTTTTATAAAAACTGGATTTTAGTAAGTTTCATTGCTATAATTCCTATGATATTTCACACTGGAAAGGGCTGAACTAAAAAGCTATGTGATATTTCCATTAAAAATCTTTATGATGTGTTGGGGATGCATTATGATAATAGAAATATTTAATATAACATTCACTATATGTTCCATGTGGATTTGAAAGCATGTTTCAGGGAAGTAAAGATTTATGTAATTAAGAAAAATCCTTTGGACATGATTGACAATTTTATATATTAAATTCTTCACAATGAGGCCTATTTGATGTCAATGAATAGAGGCAATGAGTTATTGAAAGTAAAACTTATTTTATCAGCTGTCAAGATTGATCAAAACTGTGTTCTACAATGAAAGCTTGATGTTAGGGTTTGGGAAAAGTGAAAAAGAAGACAGGTAGCTATTGAAATAGAGGGATATATATATATAATATTACTAATTTCTTCTTAATTTTTTCCAATAATTCAAAAAAAAGCTTTTTTAAAATACTAATATAGATTCACAGCTAGTATTTTGTTGCTATGGAATATATCAGACATATAAATCTTGTGGTTAATATGTTAAGTTTAAGGAAGATATCACCAAAATATTTCAATATGTTTGTATATTTTTATAAAAGTGGGGTTTTATGATAGGTGTCATGGTTATCAACCTGTATAAATAAGAGAAAATCTAGATGATAGTTGCATTAGTACCATAAAAATAACATTTCTTTTTTGTATATGACCACCTCCTCCATTGTTTTGGAAATCTCTAAATTTGAGATTAAGGATATTTTGAAGTTTAGCCTACTGGAATTTGAATATTGGATCTATTGGACATATTAAGCAGCCTTCCTTATACACTTCAAGTTGTATGGATGTTTCATAAACTTTTGGGAGATTCTTAATACAAGTTCATTCAATAATAGTATAAGGACAGACAAAGTTAAGAATATAGCTTGGAAATATCTTTGTGTTGTGAAGAAAAGAATCTCAGACCTACATTTATGGAAGAATAATTTATAACTTGTTATAAAATCTTACATAAATGTAGTTATGAGAGACATTCCCCTAGAAAACCATATTAAGCTGAGAGAGAGAGAGAGAGAGAGATTGAGAATCTGGCATGCAATAATGTTATTCTAGCAAGAAGAATAAATTAAAGCTCAAAAAAATTCTTCACATGGGGCAGTGATATTGTTTTGCTCAATCATGGAAGCTCTAGAACTCAGCAGAAATATGGAATAAGAATATCGAGATCAAAGAAAGACATCTATTGTTGCTTATACTCAAAGTATGGCCAGTTATAGATCTTCCAACAAGTATGATAGGTGGAGGTCAGGGGCGATAGAAGTTTAGTTTAGAAGTTCCCAATTTCTTGCATACTGAAGCAATGACAGTTTAATTAATATGGCCTTTTCTACTATCATATAATTTTGCAAGAGAACTGATATCCCTGGATAACAGTTAAAACCCATGGGAAAAAGAGAAACTCTTAGCTCAGAAAATTAACATTTATTCAGTACTTGAAATGTACAAAGTGCTGGGTCTTGGGACAGATACAAAAGTAAATGAAATGTGATATTTATGCTCAACAAACTTTCAATTTCAAACCCTGAATGATGTCAGAGAGTAAAGTAGCTAGAGGAAATTCCTTCAAACCAACAAAGGTGGAAAAGGCTGAAAGAGATAGAACTTTTCAAAGGCTTACACTTCATGATCTTTAAGATATGAATTTTTAAAATGCCACATTAGGGCATATACCCAAAATTACTGAGGAAAAGATTCTTAGGGTGGTCTAAGAGAAAGGGGCCTTTCTTATTTCAGGCAGTAGGGGCAAGGATTATTATGGCAGAGAATGAAAAAGGTATACTTGAGAGACTAAAAAATGAGGGATGGTAATCAATTATAGAAGAACATAAGATAAATATCCATTCTTATTCTATACTTACAGGATATTTCCTTATAATGCCATTGTTGAGCCTCTAGATAAATACACATCCTTTGTTTTCCCAACAAAGGACAATAAATCTTGGGGAAATCTGAGTAAAAATAAATTTTTTGCTTTTTTTTTTCCCAAATAAAATCTCTTAGCACAATAGTGAGAACTGAGATTATGCTTCCTTGGCAAAAGATTGGAGTTAAAAGGTCAGCTGGGCAGAAGGAGAAAGAGGATTCCAGAAAAAAGTAGAGTTCATTCCCTATGAATGATCCTAGAATGAAAAGATCTTTGTAGCTTTATTACTTTTCCATTCATTTATGACTATATTGTTTTTTATATTTCATTATATACATATATAGTGCATATGTTTGTGTATATATGCTTACATAGACACACACACACACACACACACACACACACACACACACATAGACATACATATCCTTTAAAATACCTGAACAGTATGAAACATAATAGGGGGAAGCAAAATAAGGGAAAAATTAGTTTATCCTCTTATAAACCAGTCTTAGACTAGAGAGAGTAAGTCTAGAATGGAGAAAGAGGTAGATATTAGGAGGGGATAACAGGAGTCTAGGTTCTGGGCTGGTGGAAAAAACAGTTAACACCAAGGACTGAGTTTTAAGATGCCCAAATACATGGCACTAAAAAACTAATTTTGTATTAATATTTAGTGGCACCAGTTTGGTTATCTCAATTTGTTTACAAAAAATTCTGAATTCAAATAAAATAAATTATGTCAACCTAATTTTTTTCTCTATGCTCTTCCATGTTTATTTCTAAAATCCAGTTATTCCACAAAGAAAAATGCTACTGCTCTTCTGTGCAAGGCACATTTTGTTAGTTTCCTTTGTAAACAAGAGACAAAAGGAGTATATTCTGTATACTGTAGTTCATATAGATATTTTTATTGTCTAATATCAATCTGCTTTGTGGATGTTGGATATGTTGCTAGCTGTCAACTTGATATCATATGTGGCATTTAATGATAAGAAGCTGATGCAGGAAATTATCTTTTTCAGTTTTCTGACTTCTCATTCAAAATATATACCTTTGCATATTATTAACAGTTTTATCTTTTTTTTTAAAGAAGAGAAGGTAAACAAAAACAAGTAGAAAACTTCTGATTAGTCTAGTGCATTAATCTTAACGATCATGTATTGAATGTCCAATCTTGAAATTCAAATGAAAATGAAGTCTGTTTATTTGACATCTACCAGTATCAGTTGTGATCACATATTCAGCTTGTCTTATTCAATATATAATCACTGAGAAAATGCAAATGCAGTTATTCCAATGTAGTTTACTTCAGAGCATATATTTAACTTTATCAGTGATACTTGTTCCAATATTTTAAAAGCAGTACCTAATGGATCACTAAATTCTATTTATAAGTTTATTTTCTATTTGTATCTATAGTATAGAAATATTTCTTTTTTGCATTCTTTTCTATTTGTTTAGATTTATTTTGTTTTCTGTTTGTATGGATATCAATAATCTATGTCCTATCAGAGTTTCTTAAGTAAAATCATAATTCTCAATGCTTACAGTAAACCTGTGAGTTATAGGTCTATTAGTATGTGAAGTTGTAGCTATACAAGTAAATACCTATAATTGAAATATCATGGCAATGACTCTATAGAACCGGCTTATGCTTAGCCAAATACCCAATGGTCCTATTGACCTATTTTGGTTAGTTTTGTTCTTAAGAATCATATAGTTTATAAATAAATAAAACTTTAAATATATTCAACCTCATCATTATATAAATAAGAAAACTAAGGCCCAGGAAGAGTTAGAGCTCCCTCAAAATCATATACTTAATTTTAAAAATCAGAACTATGATATGAATCTGTCTCCTAATCCCAACATCCTATAGCTTCAAATTAGATTCAACAAAGCTCAATTAAAATGAACAAATATTTATCATGTCCATGTTACATATAAAGTACCAAGTGGAGACTGTTCTTAGAATAGTAAATAATAAATATTTCTTACCTTATTATTTCTCTTTACTAGTTGCTTCTAGCAGAATTGTTGGAAACCCACCTTTGTATAAGATAGAGAAGGATTTTTTCAGGTCCCTTTCTGCCTACAACTAATACCACCATTACCCTGCTCCTCATCCTATCACCACCACTGACCACTGGCATGCGTTCACCATTCTCTTTGACATGACATTTCTATCATTACTTAAAAACATGAGTTATTAAGTTAAAAAAGTTAAAAGTTTTAAAAAGATTTTAAAAGTTTTCCATCTGTGGAGTTGTAGAAGAGGTGTTAATTGGACTGTATAAATCATAGTCGAGGGAGATACTGAGTTGGCATTCATAGAAGGGATGGGTATTATTGTATTGTCTAATTAGGAAACTGCTTATGGTTCCATGGGAAAGGTTAATCATATTATCCATCTTAAGTCTCTTTATCTTTCTGAAATAGCTATTTCATAATAATTCTACCTCATATCACTTCATAATTTATGAAGTCTTTCCATACTGTATGATGGTCAGATTCAGAGATACTGCCTGATTTCACCTGCTTAAATCACATAGTATATAATTTAGTCTCACAACAACTCTGTAAGGTAGACAAGACATATATTATTACTTACTTACTTTTGCTTTGCTAAGGTTATACAGCCAGAAATAATGGAGTTGAAACTTAAAACATGGTCTCTTGATTTCCATCCCTTATTTTATTCAATATACCCTGCTATGTTATTATAAAATATTTATACTAGTCCTTTCTTATGTATATATGTGTGCAATTGACATATACTTACAAAATTCTCGGATATTTTCTCTTACATAGAGGTAATGAGCTTCAACACTTGAATGGACTTATGATTTCATAGATGTGTTGGTATTTTCCCATTACAACACATTCCCAATCCATGTTCTCTTAGAAATCATACACAACTTGTATTGGACCATGCTGGGGGACTTCCTGGGTTTTGGTGTTTCATAAGTATCAATGCAGACAAAGTCTTTATCACTGTTCGCCTTCACTCCAGAAATTGTCTAATGAATATAGTAAATTACTGACTAAATTTTAGCACAAAATTTCTTTAAAAGATACTATCATTAGGGCAGCTAGATAGTGCAGTTGATAAAATACCAGCCCTGAAGTCAGGAAGATCTGAGTTCAAATCTGATCTCAGACACTTAACATTGCCTAGTTGTGTGACCCTGGGCAAGTCACTTAACCTCAATTGCCTCAACAAAAAGAAAAAAAAAGATACTATCATTATAATTATATTTTGTACTAATATGAAAGTAGACATTCATCAATGCAAAGCTAGATTCTGTGATCTTATTCTTATCTGTGCATGATTTAACATAGCACAGAATTTAAAATGTTTATATTTGGCTCTCTATATGGCATAATTTAATAGCTAACATAAAATTCCCTTCTTGCTTCAAATGTTTATGAATTTTCTGTTTGTTATACATATGCATAGACCCTTAATAGTGTCATAAAGTGACTTTATTCAATTGTTTTCTAATGTAAATTTCAAGTATGGCAGGTATAATATCATGGAAAAGGCTTAGTTTGCAGAATTATTCTGAATATCATTGTGAGTACATTTGTGCATGAATGAGATAAAGATATAACTAATTTTTTTCACATCACACCACAGCATGAGTAAAAGGTATAATGTAAATGAAAGATAAAATACAGTAATTTTGGAGACATTTTTGTTCTTTGTGGTAACTCAATGAAAGACAAATTTGAAACTTTACATGAAATTCCTTAGGCAAAACAACACATTTTTCTAAGGACAAAAGTTGTATTTTTATGGAAACAAAAATAATTCTTCCAAAGTTGTTTTTTTTTCTTAAAGAAAACTTTTTAAAAGAAGATCCTGTGCTGCTGCATATGATTATATGCATGAATCTACAAAGGAATAATTTTGCAAAGAACAGTTTAAAGTGAATAAATAGGAGACTCTAATCATGAATGTAGTTAGTACTAAGAAACTGGTGAACAAAGACAGGTCCTGTTAATTTAAGACATTGCAAAAGACTTGAGTTTTGAGTGGCATTCATAACAAAGAAGTGGGGAATATATTGGCAGGGAAGTAAGCTGATATAATTGACTCACTAAATTATTCATATGAGTCTATGATGGGGTCTTATGACCAGGGGTAATAAAATTAACTTATATATACCAGAAATTCCAAGAATGTCCTTCCAAATAGCATAGCACATGAAATGGATGGACAATTGTTTATTAAACACCAAGAGTAAGGTGAAGAATTTCGATTCAGAATAAACCCCACTGGAGAAGAAAAGTGTTGAAATAAAGAAACAAAAATTATATTCTATGATGAAAAGGATTGAAAGACAGGAAGCCATGCTTGGTCTCTGTTGTCTTGAATAATATTGAAGACTTGCATGGAAACAATGACTATGAAAGTAAGAGCTGGGGATATATTTAGTATTTATTCAGTAGAATATAATGGTAAGTGTGAGAGAATAAGAATGATTTGAGATTGAAGTCTAAATTCTTTGCCTTTGGTGGTGTTATTGTTCAGTTATTGCTCAGTGATATCTAACTTTCTGTCATCTCATTTGGGATGTTCTTGGCAGAGAAACAAGAATAGTTTATAATTTCTTTCCCTTGCTCATTTTATATATGAGGAAGCTGAGGCAAAAAAGGGATTGTGTGATTTTTCTGGGGTCACACAGTTAATGAGTATATGAGGTCAGATTAGAACTCAGGAAGATGTCTTCTTGACTCCAGGTCTGACATTATCCATTGTACCACCTAACTGCACTTCCCTTTAGTAGCAAGTAGTTCTTGATAGAATCATTCAATCATGCTGAGTCTTAGCTTAGTTATAAAATGAAGATAAGAATTATTTAAAAGGAATGTTGGAAAAGATGATTCCATTAAAAATGTATGTTAGGCATCTAACATGTACAATACATTGTGAGAGGTACAGAGGACAGAAAAGTGAACATGGAAGATGACTGAGTAAAATCAGGAAACTCCTGGAAATCTCCCAGGTTCCCTCAAAAACCACATGAAACTGAGCCTCTGAACAGAGTCTGATGGAATGAAACTACACTCCAGTTCAAAATAGACTGAAAAAAAACTTCAAGAAAGGTCAGTCTCACTGGGGTGAAAAGGGTGTTCAGCCTAGCTCAAATGGACTATGGGAAAACCTGTAAGAGGGTCTTAATGACAGCAAATCAACAATCAAGACCTTCAGTCGTGGCTTGGTAGAGAAGCTAATCAGCTTCTAGTGGAAACTCAGAAGGCAAACTCTGGGAAACCAGGCTCTGAAAAGAGCAGGCAGAGTTTCTCCCTACAAATAAAAGAAGCCCCTGTGCTTAAAGCTCAGAGATGCACAGAAAACTTGGGACAGTACCACCTTTACCCAGGAGCAGAGTTCCACCTTAAAAGTGAAAAAGAGGAAATACCAAAAGAAAAAAAAAAAAGAAAATGAGCAAGAAACAGAAAAGACCCTTGACCATAGAAAGCTACTATGGTTACAGGACAGATCAGAACACAAACTCAGAGGAGGACAGAATGTCCACAAAAGAAATCTCAAAGAGTAAGATAAATTGGTCTCAATCCCAAAGAGGCTCCTTAGAAATGTTCATAAAAAACTTCAAAAGGCAAATAAGATGGAGAAGAAAAACTGAGAAAGGAAGTGAGAGGTGTGCATGAGACAGTCAACAGTTTGTAAATGGAAGGAAAAAAATTGTCTGAAGAAAACAACTACTTAAACAGTAGGATAAACCAAATGGAAAAAGAGATACAAAAAATAACTGAAGAAAATCACATATTAAAAATTAGACTAGGGCAAGCTAGTGACTGTGAGACAGAAAGAATCAATCAAACTAAAAAGAATGAAAAAATAAAAGAAAATGTGAAATCCCTCATTAGCAAAATAGCCAATCTGGAAAATAGATCCAAAAGAGACCATTTAAAATTTATTGGCCTACCTGAATGCCGTGACCAAAAAAAAAAAAAAAAAAAAAAAAAGCCTGAACAGCATTCTACAAGGTGTCATTAAGGAAAACTGCCCCAATATTCTAGGATATTTTAGAAACAGAGGGGGAAATACTCATTGAAAGCCCATCAGCAAGAAATAAAAAGAGAAATTTCATTTAAAATTTCTATAGACAAAATAAAATACTTTGGGGTCTGTCAAGACAAACCCAGGAATTACATGAACACATTACTTGCACAAATAAAACCATATGGAAACAATTGGAAAAATATCAATTGTGCATAGGTAAACTGAGCTAATAAATTAAAAATGACAATTATGCCTAATTTGATCTACTTGTTCAGTGCCATACCAATGAAACTGTCAAAACATCATTTTGTAGAACTTAAAAAAAGAACAGCAAAATTCATCTGGAAGAGCAAAAGGTCAATAATATGAAGGGAATTAATGAAAAAAAATACAAAGATTGGTGGCTTAGCATTTCCAAAACTAAAACTAGATTATAAAGCAACAGTAATAAAAACAATTTGGTACTGGCTAAGAAATAAAGTGATGCATGCATCAACGAAATAGATTAGATATACATGACAAAATAATTGAGGCCTCTAGCAATCTAGTATTTAATAAATCCCCAAACTCTAAATTCTGGACTAAGAGCTCACTGTTTGCCAAAAATTTCTGGTAAAACTGGAAAATAATGTCAGAAATTCGGCCTCAACCTACATTTCACAACCCGTGCTAAAATAAGGCATACCATAAATCATAAACAAATTAGAAGAATAATGGATAATTTACCTATCAGATCTTTGGAGAAGAGAGGAATTTTGACCAAAGAAGAACTAGAGAACATTATGAAAAGCAAAATGGACAACTTTGTGATATAAAATTTAAAAGTTTTGTACAAACAAAACTAATAGAAACAAGATTAAAAGGGAAATACAAAACTGGAAAAAAATCTTTATAGCCAGTATTTCTGACAAAGGTCTCATCTCTAAAATATATAAAGACCTGTCAAATTTATAAAAATATAGTCATTCTTCAATTGATAGCCAAAGGATATAAATAGATAATTTTCAGGTGTACATCTCTCATATTGGACAAAAATACAGTAAAAGATAATGATAAATGCTGGAGGGGATGTGGGAAAACTGGTACACTAATGTATTGTTGGTGGAATTGTGAAACAATCTGATCATTCTGGAGAGTAATTTGGAACTATTCCCAAAGGGCAATAAAACTGTGCATACCTTTTGACCCAGCAGTGCCATTACTGGGTCTGTATCCCAAGGAAATCATAAAGGAGGGAAAAGGATCCACATGTGCAAAAATGTTTGTAACAGCTCTTTTTGTGGTAGCAAAGAATTGAAAATTGAATTTGAAATTGAGTGGATGCTCATCAATTGGGTAGTGGCTGAACAAGCTGTGATACATGAAAGTAATGAAATATTGTTGGTCTATAAAAAATGATGGCCAAGCTGATTATAGAAAGGCCTGGAAAGATTTACATGAATTGATACTGAGGGAAATAGCAGAACTAGGAATACATTGTATGCAAAAATAGCAAGGATGTGCAATGATTAACTATGACAGCCTTCATTCTTCTCAGCAATTCAGTGATCTGAAGCTATCCCAATAGATTAGACAAAAAATACCATCTGCATTCACAAAAAGATAATAAGGAGACTGAATTTGAATCAATACATACTATGGTCACATATTTTTTCTTTTTTTATTTCTCACATAGTTTTTCCCTTTTGTTCTGATTTTTTCTCTCTCAACCTGATTTATAAAGCAATGTGCATTAAAAATAAACTTAGTAAAATAAAAATGAAAGATAATAATGACAGTCCCCGACTTAAAAGAGCTTATATTCTATACCCATAAATGTAACACCAGATAAGTAGTAATAGAGGCAAAGAAAAAATTCCAACAAGGCACTCTGAAACAATTTGAAGGAAAAAATAATTTTATGTGGAGATATCAGTGAACAACTGATGGAAAAGGAAATTCTTGAAGTGATACTTGACAGAAAAATAATTCTAGAAAGGAAGATGACCTTATGAGGGGAGTGCATTTTATGCAAAGAGGATGTTTAAATGCATTGAAGTCAAAGGTTGATTGTATCCTAACTTAAGTAAACTTAATAATCCATTTTGACTCAGAGAATGTGGATAATCAAATGTAAAATAATCCTTTATAGGGATTTTGAAGCTGAAATATTAGGGACTTATTATAATGGCAAGTCATAAATTGAATGTTTTATCCAAAGTGAGCAATGAAAGTTATTGAAGAAGGGCAATCAAAATATTAGAATAGTGACCTAGAAATGGGATTGGCTTTTTTGTCAAAGACAGAGAGGCAGAGAGAGAGAAAGATACAGAGAAAGAGAGAGAGATACAGAGAGACAAACAGAGACATACAACAAGAGACAGAAACACACAGACAGACAGAAACAGAGAGGGACAGAGGGAGGAGAGGAAAGTAAAGGAAAAGAAATGAGAGGAAGGGAAAAGACAGGAGAAGAGCAGAGAGAAGAAGAGAGGAGAGGGGAGAAGAGAAAAGGAAAGGAGAAAGGTTATGGGGAGAAAGATGAAGAGAAAAAGATATACACACAAAGAGAAACACACAGCGATAGAAACAGAAACAGAGAGAGACAGAGAGAAAGCTACAAGTAGATGTACTGATTAAAAGGGCTACATGACAATCCTTTACAAAGATGAAGAGAGACTGAACTATTATGGTAGGAATGTAAGAGTAATACTGATGGTAAGAGGTGTTGAGACATAGAATTGATTAAATTTCACAACTGATTTGGATTAGTGAAGCCAAGGAAGACAAAAGACTCAAAAAAAAAAAAAAAGAGGTTTCTAAATCGGGTAAGTGGGAGAAAATGGTAATATCAGTAGATCAAGGGATAACAAGAGGAAGAACAGGTTTATAGAGAAAGGAGAATTGAGTAGTTAGATTTTTCAGAATTGGATTTAGAAAAGACATGGATTTAGGGGAAAAAATAAAACAGAATATTTAGATTTTGGAGTCATTGACATAGAGGGTGATGTATTGACCAGTGAAATCACATAAGATCCCTTTGGGAATGAATTGAGACATGAGAAAAAGAACCCAGAAAATAGCTCCAGGGAGTATTATCAATTAGGGACAAGGAGACCCAATATTATAAAGTGTATGTATGTATGTATGTATGTATTTTTTAATGGATAACATTACAGTATTCTGATGAACCATTTGTTAGTCATTGTTCTTGCTGTGTTAGTGTCTAACTTTTCCATTCATACATGTCCTTTATGATGCCTTTTATACTTTATTTTTTCCTCCAGTCTTTCTCAACCAGCATATAGTAACAATATGATCTATTTATACTCACAAGGTGTTTCTCCATTTCCCTTGGAGTCATTAAATTTTTTTGGATTCCTCAATGATAATGGTATTCCATTAATTCTGAATAAATAAATTTGTGTATCTGTATGCTGTGCATATATATAAAAACCCTTGTATATGTGTGTATATATGTATATATATATATACACACATATACAGGTGTACACACATAAATATATATCACTAGGAATATATTAGTGCCTTGAAAAAAATGATTTAATCTGAAATGTATATGTATGTATATATGTGTATACATGGAGTGAAACATATGAAGCTCCACCTACTGAGATGCTTCAAGATTTGGCAGATGCCACAAGTGACTTACCATATAACATCCAACTGGCCAAATAAATTTCTATAAGGAGATGGGCATGGGAGAAATGTAAACTACATGTTGTTGTCTCATTTTTAAATATCCTTTCTTTATTAGGGCTAAGTAAATCTCCTTTTGTTAACTATTCAATGACCAGAGATTGCCTCATTTTATCTCAACATAGAAACTGTAACTGATCTTACCCATTCAGTTCCCTTCTCCCTTTCTCTTACTGTTCACTTCATACTTGATCACCCCTAATAATCTTTATAAATCTAAATCAGCACAGATACAGAAATGCATACAAACAGGTTTATATAATAACCAGTAATATATGTTGCTTTCACAAATTGATTTTATCTGAAATGTATATTCAAATGTTTATTTATATATGAATTTATGTAGATATGTTTCAATCAAATAAAATATCACTTTTTAAGAAATTAAGGATGAATTAAATAAAAGTAGAAAAATGAAATTTCATATAATGTAATCAATTAAAACCAAGTAGTACAATACAGGAAAAGGCAATTGTTGTGTAGAGAGGGAACCATATTGCCTACATGATACTGAGAGGCATTAACAAATTTGGTTGGGGTTTTATTTTAGTTATGCTGTTGGGGGGAGAAGAGAAGTATCCAGAGAGAGACAGGGCCACTATTTATTATATATGGGAATGATGATCATTAACAATGAAGAGAATTTAGAGCATTCAATTTGTATAGTTTTTTTCATTTTATCTATCAAAAAGAATGCCCTTTGACTTTAAGGTAACAAACAAAATACATATGTATAGTTGGTATTCAAGATAAGTATTATTTGATAAATTCGGGTCACTTGGTTAAGATGGATGATATTCTCTAATACTACAAGATTGGTAGAAATGATAGATTGCCTACTATCCATAGTACATGAAAAAAAAAGAACAATAGAAGTAGCAGTTCTAGAATTTAGCAAATTTCCTTATTTTCTATGAAATGAATAAATCATATTCTAGACCAATTATTCTTGGGAAAACTATAATGGTATCATTAAAAAGTTGACTTATGGTTGTCTAAAAAAAAGAAAAAAAATGATTGTAGAAAATAATCTTGGCTTTGTCAATAACAAAAGTTGCCTCTAGCCTTACTTCCTTTTTGGGGGGGGGGTTATAG
>JAJPUD010003434.1:128016-167017 GCA_023553655.1 Myrmecobius fasciatus
GAAGGAAGGAAGGAAGGAAGGAAGGAAGGAAGGAAGGAAGGAAGGAAAGAAAATTGTTTTACATCATGCAAATCACTAAATTTCTCTGTTTCAATTTTTTCATCTATAAAATGGATTATTAAAAGGATCACTCACAGGATAGTTATGAGAATTCTTTGAGTTATCAAATAAAATTATTTTCAAACCTTAAAGTGTATTTACATATTAGTTTTTACTATTTTTATTAAATAGAAAAGTTAGCTTTCAAAACCAGGATTTTTGATTCCAAATGACATGCCATATATTCCATTTTAATATACTTTGGATAATGAAAAAAAAATCACATCTGATAATTGATTTCTTATCCCAACAAACAATTTATCATTAGCTATTGAATGAATACTTTTAATAAATTAAAGCCCAATTTGGTTATTGGCTGTGATCTTGATTGAGTTATTCCTTCTTGCCATCTAGTTAGTTAGCTGTTCTGTTGTCCTAGTGAGACTACTGAGCAGCTGCCTCTGACAAGTAGTACTGCAGAGTAAAATGAATTTAGTTTCTTCTATTTATGTAACCCATTATACATAATATGTCACACTTAGGAACAGCTAGATGATATAGTGAATAGAATACCAGCCCTGAAATCAGGAGAACCTGCATTCAAAGCTGATCTCAAATACTTAACATTTCCTAGTTTTGTGACCCTAGGCAAGTCACTTAACCCCAATTGCATCATCAAATAAATAAATAAATAAAAAGTCTCACCTATATTGTCCTTCTGTGTTGGTTGTTTCCCAAACAAATGTCTCAAAGTCAACAAACACACTAATAGAATTTCTTTACCTAATAAAACAATGAAGTGCAACTCAAGATAGAGCCTCTGTCCTACATGAAGACTTCGATTCTATTGAGTAATGTTTGTGGGTAATATTAAGTCTTTATCTGTAACTAAATATAGGGATAGCTGTGGATAATTTAGACAGAAATTGGACCTCATAGAGAGGCACTATTTTATAGTAAGGCACTACTTTAAAATAGTGCCTCTGATATTTACTAGCAATGTAACCTTAAACAACTCATTTAGTCAATTTGAAATTGAACAGGCCATAAGATGGAAGATATCTTAATCAGACAATTCAATCCCCTTATTTTGTAGTTTAATAAATTGAGATCCACAGAATAATATAACAAAAAAACAATAACAAAACTCAGATAACAAAGGAGTATCAGATTTTCTACTCAAACTATGATAAGCCCATAGTATATTTATGTGTAAGATTAATAATTTACATTTCTAGGACACCTTTAAATAGCCAAAAAAATTATCTTTCAAGGAAATAGAGTAGTTAATATTGATATTATGATGTTGATTTCCATTTTACAAATGAGCAAACTTTTGTCAGGAAAGGTGAAGTGCTCCAGAGTTGCCAAGCCAATAAATGTTAGTGCTGAAAAGATTATTAAGTTTTTTTCATTCCAAGTTTCTGGCTCTTTCCACTAAATAGATGAAAAAAAGGAAGTAGAAAAAAACATTTACCAACTTAGGGAAGAAAGGCTAAAAAAAAAAAAAAAAAAAGTAAAAAAGAGAACCTAAGGACTATATAAATACTTTTACAGGAAGCTCTTACCCTTTTTATAGAGCAAATATTTAGATATTCCAGACACTGGAGAAATTTAATGGGAAAAAAAAATCTATCCATCCATCTGTCTATCTGTCTATATATCTATTTATTGGTCTATCAATCTAATACACACCTATATAAATACATTACATATATAATATATATATAAATATGCATGCATATATATTCATTACCATAATTTTAATTGTATATGCTATACCTCCAATTAGATTGTAAGCTTTATACATCAAGAAGTATATTTGATTTAAGCATGTTATCTTCTATGTGTTGGTAATAATCTGTACTGAACACATCATTAATAAATACTTGTTTATTTGAACTCAATTCAGTTACTTTTATATATGTGTGTATATATATAAATCTAAAAATCACTCAATCCTTATATCATGAGATCTTATCTCATCTCCCTTTAAATCCTTTTGTGTTCAGAGTAATTTAAGAGCACTGAAGTTGAACAGGAAATATTACATAGACTTGGAAGGTTTAGTTTGTCAAAATCCTGAGAAATGCTGTTTTTCTTTTATAAATGACAAGAAAAAAATAGAAGAAACCCTTCTATTTGCCATAATGCTTTTCAATTTCTGTACATGAAACATTAGTTCAATTAATTTTATACATATTACTATATTTAGTCTGACTACAACAAAGCCATCTCCTAAGTCCATATCTTTGGACAAGTACTTACTTGCCTGCTAGCTCGTATATAACTGATTAAGTAAATTATCCATCTGGGGTCTTATATATGAATGAATTTCCTAGAATTTAGTTTTAATAAAAGCTGAATATATATTATTTTGAGGGTACATCTACTTTTAAGCCCCCCCAGCTTGTCAGGCACAAGTAATTTATAAGCTAAGACTTTTCCATTTGTCTAAAGGTAAACTTATCAATCCTTATCAAAATGTGTATCTGTAGTAAAAACTGGCTGCTTATTTGATAGGCCCATGGATATTCTGAAGAATCAAGATTAAACTTTTGTCGATTTGTCTTGTTGATAATGAGATATTGGGCAAAGCAATAAATTGTAGTGAGAAAGGAGCTTTAAAGCATATTTAAGCTTGTAAAAGCCTTTCAACAGAATATATATAATTCTGGTGTAATAAAATGGATGAGATTTCATTGTGAATCTGAGCAGAATTCAGCGCCTAATATGTCAGCTTTACATGACAGATTATTAATAAACTGCCACTGTTATCAGTTGATACCAATCTGTGGTGACTGCCTTTTTTAAACTTGAAACTCAAATGTATTTTTTAAGTAATCTTTACTTTGTGAACCAGTTTCTTCTTTTCAATACAATTTATTTTCTATGCTACTTGGTAGAGAAGTTATTGTGCCATATAATTAATGACCTTCATTTCATTACATTAATATATTCCTGAAAACCACTAGTGCATGAACTAATATGCAGTTAACATTCTTTACACCCACCTACCCTTCCCCTCATGGGGTATGAAAGAAAGAGCTAAAGATTAGAACTGAGTCAGAATGAATAAAGTTGATCTGCTTCCAGCGCTGGAATCAGAGCCCAAAGGTATCCGTGGTAGAGTGGAGATATCTCAACTCCTAGTAAAAAAAAGATAAATTTAAATCTTGGCTCTGAGGTCATATTACATCAAATAAACAAGCATTTATAAGCTCCTATTATGTGTTAAGCAGTTTGTTATGCACTAATGATTTAAAAGTAAAGTAAAAATAGTTGTTGCTCTCAAGAAGCTCATGGTCTAATGAAGGAGAAATCATGCTAACAACTACCTTCACATACAAAATATATACAAGATAAAATGGAGATAATTCCAAAGAGGGAAGGCTCTAGCATTGACAGAAACTGGGAAGAAGCTTCTTATAGAAAGTGAAATATTACCTGAGATTTTAAGGAAGCCAGGTAAGTCAGGAGATGGAGATGAAGAGGAAGAGAATTCCAAGGACAGGGGATGAAGGGAAAAGACTTTTTGAAGGCCAAAACTATCTCCCTTTGTTATTTGTATTTCCTGTATCTAACATTTAAAATTTTCTTTTAACAAATGCCAATCAATCAGTTCTTTACTGTTTGTGTTGGCTCACAATATCAGTGCTACTGAATTTTGCTATGTTTTGGTATTCATAGATGAAATGAAAATATATTTGAAATGTTTTTCTTTCTTAACTTGAAGGAGATAGTATTTCTTAAATAAAAAACATAGGGACCACAGTCCAAGGGCCTGGAAAATTACATATCAAATGGGTCCAACCTCCCCACATAGTCAATTGCTATGTTTGACTCAAAAACAACCTTATCACCCCCTCTATCCATTCACTACCCTAATTTTACCTTTTCTCACTATGACATCCCCACCCTATCCTCAAGGCGTTTTAGCTATAAATTCTTTCTTTCTTTTTTCTTTTTTTTTTCCCATGTAGTACTAATTCCTCCTGATAAAAGTTAACTATGATTTGAGTCGCTCTGCAAGCCAACTGATTCACAGCATACCCTTTACCTTATCTTGTATCTATGTCTGTATCTTTGTGGGAGATCACTAGAAGAGGCACTAGGCTTCCCACACTCAGGAGGTAGCCAATGAGGAAGAAATCTACCACCTTTTAATTTTTTGTGAAACAAAATGAATCATATAAGATGAGCAGAAATGATTAATTGATGATCTATATTTCAGAGCTCATTATTTATATTTCCCTATAATTCCCACCCCTCTTCCAAACCACTGTTTTACATCTTTCCAGTCATCACTTCACAATCTTGATATCTAGTGCAGCTCTTCACTTTTGCTCTTTCCACAAATCATTTACCAAAATTTTCCAATCTCTATTTTCACAGCACCTTACATTTATTCTTTTCCGTCTAGTCACAAATCTGCCTCAATGTTTCAAGTTCTTATCTCCCACTTGTACTATTGCAATAACCTTTAAATTGGTCTTCCTTAAATGTAAATCAACACATTCTATGTTCACTTCTTTTTTTTTTTTTTAATCTCTCCCATGGTTTTTCTCTTTTGCTCTGATTTTTCTCTCCCAACATGATTCATGAAGCAATGTGTATTAAAAATAAATAAACTTACTACAATTAAAATAAAAATAAATTTGTCTCCTTGCCACAAGTATTTCATAATATCCATCCATCCTCCTTATTGAACACAGAACTGAACAAGTGATTTCTCTGATCAGCAATCAGTAGTTTTTTATTAACTCCAATGGTATTTTTTTCTTTGTCTTACCTTCTTTAATTTATGTACCCATGACTCTAGGTCTACTAGCACATGTACTGGGCTGAAAAATAATGATTAAAATAACCATATGTGTTTTAAGATCTTTAATTTCTTATTCAAGATTTCAAGATCCTTTGTTGTTGTTGCCTCATTTCAGTTTTGTTTGATTCTTAGTAATCCCATTAGGGATTTTCTTGGCAAAGATACTGGAATGGTTTGCTGTTTCCTTCTCCTGCTCATTTTACAGATAAGGAACTGAGCAAACAGGGTTAAGTGTCTTGCCCAAGGTCATACAGCTATTAAATGTCTCAGGCCAGATTTGAACTTAGGAATGAACGTTACTTCAGGTCCAGGGCTCTATCACCTATGACACATAGTTGCCTATGATCTTTAGCAAAGGTTTTTAAATGTCTTCTGGTAGTATCCTGATAACCTGGGGAATCACAAAAATAAGTATGAAAATGTCTGAGTAGATAACAGAAAGACACTGGGGAACAGAGTTGTTGCTAGAAATTTGGGCTCCAGAGGCAAAGTTCTTAAAATACATCCTAGGGAAATCTCATAAAACAATCATATTATCTTTGAATCAAATACTTAAGAGAAAAAAAAATCAGGATTTTTGTTTGGTTTTGGTTTTGATTTTGGTTTGAAGGACTCCCATATGGAAGTAATGAGACAATAAGTAATAATGTAGAGACAAAATATTTGAAGACAGTAGTTCCCAGGATATTAAATATTAGAAGCCTGAAGTTTTAACTCTAGGCCAGGAAAATTTCATCTAGTAGAGAACAATGTCCTATTTTAATTAATTTGTCTTCCCAACTAGATGGTAAACTCTATTATTTTCTTTAATATTGTGAACGTATATAAATCCTTTTAAAAATTATTCCCCCTAAATTTTGGCACCCAGAGAAATATTTTAGGTAACTTCATCCAAGGTATAGCTATCTACTATCAAATCTATATATACTCATTAGGAAGCCAGCCAATTTCTACTGCATTTATTATAGTTATTTAATCTAACTTTTTCTCTGTGCTAGAGAAAATCCTTTGTAGTTATTATTGTTGTTTTTTCATAAAATGTTTAGTGTTAAAAGGAATTGATATAGGTATCAATGTGATTAACTAGATTGTGTAACCCATCTGGGTCCTTATGGAAGAAGAGATATATGTCTGTTCCTCAAAAGCTCCCTTTTATTTACTTGCTTTAAGCAAGTACTAGTTCATTTAATAAATATCTAGCAAGTACCTACTACATATAATACTAGTTTTAATAGCTAACATTTACATAAAACTTACTTTATGAAAGGCACTGTGATATGTATTTTACAATTATTATTTTATTTGAACTTCATAACTATTCTAAGAGATAGATACTATTAATAGTTTATAAATGAGAAAATTGAGACAAATAGAGGTTAATTGACTTGACCATTTTCACACAGTTAATAAGCATTTAAGGCTAGATTTAAACTCAGGTTTTCCTGACTCCAAACATGGCAATCTATTCATTCTTCACTCATTGATAGTTCTCTAGAGCAACCAAGTAAAAAAACCTTGTTTTTACCTTCCTTAATTTAAAAGAGTAACTGGAGGATATCTGATCCTGATATATGTACACACATATATATATCTGATATTAAATATTGATAATATCATATACTAAGTGCTGTAAATAGTACAGTCAGTAAATGTAATAAGAGAAAAGAATTATGCTTTTTAAAATTTCTGTTCCTGTAAGCTTCCAAGAAAGCAAAGTTTGATAGATTTTTGCTATAGGCTAATATGTTTTTGTTTTCAGGCTATATTGCATATTCATAAAATGAGCTGGAGAAGAAAAGGAAAAAACCACATCTGTATCTTTACCAAGAAAATCTAAAATTAGTTCACAAAGATTAGAACACAACTGAAACAACTAAACAACAATATCCCATTACTTCTTCAGCAATTGTTAGGAAGAATTCAAATCAATTAATAACTTGATAAAATGGAAATTGCTATTTTATACTATTAGGTTATATTATACAGTTCCCTTCAGTTCATATAAAATGTATTTTGAAACAGACTATATAACCTAAATAAAGTATTTACAATAGAATTTCAGTCCAATGATAATGCTTTATTTTTATTAATCAAAAAATTATATCAGACCATTCCTAGATTCCACCAAAATCTCTTTAAAAATTATTTTTTAGGGCAGCTAGTTGGTGCAGTAGATAGGGTACCAGCCCTGAAGTCAGCAAGACCTGACTTCAAATCTAGCCTCAGACATTTTACACTTCCTAGTTGTGTGATCCTGGGCAAGTCACTTAACCCCAATTGCCTCAGGAAAAAAAAATTCTTTCTTAAAAAATAATCATGTATTTATTTATTTTTAATGCACTTTGTTTTATGAATCATATTAGGAGAGAAAAATCAGGAAAAATGGGAAAATGATGGGAGAAAATAAAACAGAAAAAAGAAGTGAACATAACATGTTTTGATTTACATTCAGTCTCTGTTCTTTTTCTGAATGCAGATGGCATTTTCTATCCAAAGTCTATTTGCACTTACTTTTTAAATCACCGAACCACTAAGAAGAACCAAGTCTTTCATAGTTTATCATCACACCTTCTCACTATTATTATGTACATAGAATTCCTGGTCCTACATGTTTTACTCAGTATCAGCTCCTGTAGATCTTTCTAGGCCTTTCTAAAATCAAATTTTTCATCATTTTTATAGAAAAATCATATTCCATTATGTTCATATACCACAGCTTGTTCACCCATTCCCAAGTGATAAACATCTATTCATTTTCCAATTCTTACTACCACAAAATAGCTGCTACAAACATTTTTGCACATGGGGGTCCTTTTCCCTCTTTTCTGATTTCCATGGGATACAGATCCCGTAGTGGCATTACTGAGTTAAAGGGTATTCACAGTTTGATAGCCCTTTGGGCATAGTTCCAAATTGCTTTCCAGAATGGTTGGATCATTTCACAACTCCACCAACAATGCATTAGTGTACCAGTTTTCCCACATCCCCTCCAAAATTTATCATTTTTCTGTCATCTTAGCCAATCCTAAAATGTGAGGTGGTACATCAGAATGTTTTAATTTGCATTTCTCTGATCAATAGTGATTTACAGCATTTTTTCATATAACTATAGATGGCTTTAATTTTGTCATCTGAAAAATTGTCTATTCATATCCTTTGACCATTTATCAATTGAAGAATGACTTGTATCCTTAAAATTGACACATTTCTTCATATATATTTTAGAAATGAGACATTTGTTAGAAACACTGGCAGTAAATATTTTTCTTAACTTTGTACTTCCTTTTCAATTTTGTTTCTCCTGGTTTTGTTTGTGCAAAACCTTTTAATTTAATATAATCAAAATTGTCAATTTTGCCTTTCACAATGTTCTCTAGTTTTTCTTTGGTCTTAAATTCCTCCTATCTCCAAAGATCTGATAGGTAAATTATCCTTTGTTCTCCTAATTTGTTTATGGTATCATTTTTTATATCCAAATCATCTATCCATTTTGGCCTTATTATGGTATTAGGTGGGAGATGTAGATCTATGCCAAGTTTCTGATATATTGTTTTCCAGTTTTCTCAGCACTTTTTGTCAAATAGTTCTTATTCCAGAAGCTGGAGTTTGAAAGATTTATCAAATACTAGATTACTATAGAATTTGAATATTATATTGTGTGTATCTAATATATCCCACTGAAAGCAAATAGTTTTCATTACTGCTGCTTTATAATATAGTTTTAGGTTTGGTTTTGTTAAGCTACCATCCTTTGCATTTTCTTTTTCATTAATTCCCTTGATATTCTTGACCATTTCTTCCAGATGAATTTTGTTATTTTTTTTTTAGTTTTTAAAATAATGTTTTGGCAGTGTAATTAATATGGAATTGAACAAGTAGACCAATTTAGGCAAAATTGTCATTTTTATTATATTATCTTGGCCTACCCATGAGCAACGGATATTTTTCCAGTTGTTTAGATCTGACTTTATTTGTGTGAGAGCTGTTTTGTAATTGTGTTCATATTGTTCCTGGGTTTGCCTTGGCAGGTAGATATCCAAATATTTTATTTTTTCTACAATAATTTTAAATGAAATCTCTCTATCTCTTGTTGATGGGCTTGTTAGTAACATATAAAAATGTTAATGATTTATGTGGGTTTATTTTATATCCTGCAACTTTGCTAAAACTGTGAATTATTTCCAATAGGTTTGTGCATGATATTTTAGGATTTTCTAAGTATATCATCATGTCATCTACAAAGAGGAATAGTTTTATTTCTTCATTGCCTATTCTAATTCCTTTAATTTATTTTTCTTTTATGATTACTAAAGCCAACATTTCTAGTACAATGTGGAATAATAGTGGTAATAATGGGCATCCTTGTTTCATTCCTGATCTTATTGGGAAAGCATCCAGTTTCTCTCCATTACAAATAATGCTTGCTGTAGGTTTTAGATAGATACTTTAAGCAAAGTCCCCTTCATCCCTATACTCTCTAGTATTTTTTAATGCTGCATTTTATCAAAAATGCTGTATTTTTCTGCATCTATTGAGATTATCATATGATTTCTGCTGGTTTTGCTATTGATATGGTAAATTATGGTAATAGTTTTCCTGATATTGAACCAGCCCTGAATTCCTAGTATAAATCCTACATGATCATAGTGCTATTCATCCATTTTGGATTGGCTGCCATGCAGTTGGACAAATAGCCCATAATTATTTCTTTAAAAATTCTAGTTATTAGAAAATAGTTGTTGATAGAATGAAGTGAGGAAGAAATGTGATACCAACATACATGCTATTAAAGAATGCAAACTATCAGTGTAGATAACTACAAACTGAATTAATGGGAAGATTACACATGGAATCATGAGTATCTCATCCCCTATGATTGATGTATAGTCTAATGGAATATATAGAAGGTGCATTTATATGGCTTGGATATCAAGGCCACAATTTCTTGTACTTAAATATCTAAATTTCAGAAAATTCTTTTCTCAGAATGTGTCCCAAACTGAAATTAAAGAAATATGATTAGTAGAGTCAAAATTATAGAATAAAGCAGACATTTGCCCAACATCTTCTCCAAATCATTTCAAATTCCTTTAAATAATGACTAGCCAAATTTTAGAATATCAGAAGACCCAAAAAAGATGGAGTAAAACATTTTGAAGAACGTTTCTCTGATAAGAACTTATTTCTCAAACATAGAGGGAACTGAGTCAAATTTATTAAAAATAAGTCATGCCCTGATTGATAAATAATCAAAAGATATGATCATTGCCCAAAGGGCGATAAATTCATGCATATCCGTTGACCTAACAATACTATTACTAGGCATGAATACCAAAAGTGATTTTTGCCCATGAGGATATAGCTAGTGTTAAAGATAGAACCAAGAATTCCATTGTCCTGACTTCAATCCACTATATTAACTTGCTGATTCCATAAATTTTAATGCACAGATGTAGAATTCTACTAATAACATTTAAACTTCATTTACCTGATAACGACCTACAGTTTTAACAGATCTGTCCATAGCATCTTGACTTGAAATAAATTTTAGCACTAAATTGTTAACTAATTTGTGAAATTATAAAATGAAGGCTAATATGCCTGGTCCTTTGGGATGAGGAAAACGAAGGCTCTGAGAAATAATATCTCCTCTTAAATCTAGTAAATAACAGAGCTAGAATTGGAACTTTAAATTTCCAAGTCAAATGCAGGATATTTTCATAGCAAAAAATGCACCAGTCAACAAACTGGTATTATTTGTGTCTCACTTTTTACAGAAGAAAGAGAGGATTTTTTGGGGGGCCTTTTAAACATAATTTGTGTAAATCTCTATATTTTAATAAAAAATTTGGTTTTTTAAACAAATTCTTATAGTGTCATATCATGGTACTACATTAGCAGGTTATATCATTCTCTAAGGATCTTCAGAATAATAACTGGTTTTGCCTTTCTTGGCATCTCCATAGCTTAATAGCATTCCTCTTATCTATTAAGCAACTAATAAATATTTGTGAAATTACTGTTTAAAACTGGTTCTTAACTTTAGATTAAGAATTTAGTATTTTAAGTAGTTTGTTAACTTTTCAAATATAATTTCCTTTGAAATATTATATAGTTTCTTTTAGATATTAAAAACAATATTATTTTGAGAAAGGATTCATAATAGGGTTCAACCGACCACCAGGGGCCAGAACCTATACAAACAACTATAACAACAAAAAAGAAGAAATATTTCTGATCTATGTAAGGGAAGTTATAGTAACATTTATGTCCTCAATTTTTATTACTTGTAATTACATTATATCACATTTTTGAGACATTCCAATATTTAATTCCTAAAGGTAAAATATCACAAAAGGGATAAATCAATTTTCTTTCAAATACATTGGTTTCTCTAAATTTTGTATTTACAGGAAGGATATTAATCTCCTATTTGCTAAACTGAATAAATATAAATCTCAAGCTAATATTGATTTAAAACTGTCATTAATCCTCCAAAAAGATGTAAATTTGACTATAGAAATGTACTTATACACTCATCATAGTCTATTTTCCTTTATCTTTGTCTAGAGAGAGGATATTTTTATTATGTCTCCAAAATAGAACAGCTGTGAATTCAAGGTAACAGTTGTGTTTATCTTACATCAGTATTTCAAAGAGATGTCAAAGAAGTCTTTAGTTTGTTTGTAGGTGTTTCTTGAATTTCCTCAGGTTTTAAAGAATCTTGTTTAAAGTCTAGTTTAGGTAAAGTTGTTTCTTAAACTTTCTCTTGTAAATGCTCCTTAACCAATCTTGGCTGGACGCATCTCTCCTAAAGAGTTTTACCAGAAGAATTAAACACCAGAACAGAAAGCAAATCAAAACATCTCTGAGGTTTTACCTGACATTCAATCAAGTGAAAAAATTGCCACATGAGAGAAATGTTCTGTTTTGGAGATCTTGTAGAAAAAAGGGGAACAATACTGAACTATTGTAGCTGTTAATTAAAAATAATTTCACATTATGCTGAGAAAATAACCCTGTAGTAAATTTATCCCAAAAAAAGAGATATGAAAAAAATACCTCCCTTCCTTATTTTTAGTAGATGTGCAATACCTGATTTTCCCCTCTTTTTTCTATTTTATAAAAGTTTGAGGGAGAGAAATAAAACAGCAATTTTAGATGATAGAAAAGACAAAAATATTTTTTTAATTTTTTTATTAATACTTTTTATTTGCAAAATATATGTATGGGTAATTCCTAAACATTAACCCTTACAAAGCTTTCTGTTACAAATTTTTCTCCCCTACTCCTCACCCCTCCCCTAGATGACAGGATATCCACTACACGATAATTATGTTAGAATACTTAAGAAATAGAATATATGTATAGTTATTGCATCATTTTTTGTGCAGGAGAAATCGTATCTACAAGAAAGAATAATCTGATAAATGAAATACAATGCAAGCAAACCTCAATAGAGAACATGAAAATGTTATGTTGTGGTCCACATTTCACATCCCTCTCTCTGGGTGTATATGGCTCTCTTCACCAAACAATTGGAACTGGTTTGAAGCATTTTATTGTTGAAGAGAGTGATGTCCATTAGAATTGATCATCAGATAGTATTGTTGTTGCCGTGAATAATGATCTCTTGGTTCTGCTCACTTCACTGAGCATTAGTTTATGCAAGTCTCTCCAGGACTCTCTGAAATCGTCCTGCTGGTCATTTCTTACAGAACAATAATATTCCATAACATTCATATACCATAATTTATTCAGCCACTCTCCAATTGATGGGCATCCATTCAGTTTCCAGTTTCTAGCCACTACAAAAAGAGCTGCCACAAACATTCTTGCACATGTGGGACCCTTTCCTTCTCTTATGATTTCTTTGGGATATAGGCCCAATAGAAACACTGCTGTGTCAAAGAGTATGCATAGTTTGATAACTTTTTGAGCATAGCTCCAAATTGCTCTCCAGAATGACTGGATCCATTCACAGCTCCACCAACAATGCATCAGTGTCCCAGTCTTCCCACACCCCCTCCAACATTCATCATTATCTTTTCCTGTCATTTTAGCCAATCTTACAGGTGTGTAGTGGTACCTCAGAGTTGTCTTAATTTGCATTTCTCTGATCAATAGTGATTTGGAGCACCTTTTCATATGATTATAAATAGTTTTAATTTCCTCATCTGAAAATTGTCTGTTCATATCCTTTGACCATTTATCAATTGGAGAATGGTTTGAATTCTTATAAATATGAGACAATTCTCTATATATTTTAGAGATGAGACCTTTATCAGAACCCTTAAATGTAAAGATGATTTCCCAATTTGATGCTTCCCTCCTAATCTTGTCTGCATTAGTTTTGTTTGTACAGAAACTTTTTAACTTAATATAATCAAAATTATATATCTGGTGTTCAATTAAGAGTTCCAGATCTTCTTTAGACATAAATTTATTCCATCTCCACAGGTCTGAGAGGTAAACTATCCTATGTTCCTCTAATTTGGTTATAATATCACTCTTTATATCTAGATCATGAACCCATTTAGATCTTATTTTGGTGTGCGGTATTAGGTGTGGGTCCAGCCTTAATTTCTTCCACACTAGTTTCCAATTTTCCCAGCATTTTTTGCCGAATAGTTGAGTACTTATCCCAAAAGCTGGGGTCTTTGGGTTTATCAAACACTAAATTGCTAACATTATTACCTAGCTTGTCCTGATATCCTATTCTATGCCACTGATCAACTGCTCTATTTCTCAGCCAGTACCAAATGGTTTTGATGACCGCTGCTTTATAATATAGTTTTAGATCTGGTACAGCAAGGTCACCTTCATCAAGACAAAAATATTTTTAAAAGGTATTTTTTAAAAAGAAAACACATCATAAAAGGGACTGGAAATGTGTGTGCATGTAAATTTGTGTGTGTGTGTGTGTGTGTGTGTGTGTAAACAACCTTTTTTATCTGCTTTATGTAAAACATAAACAGACAAATAAGTGACACATGACAATAGTATAGCACTTGCAGACAGGAAAATCTGCTGTTTTCCTCAGTTTCTTTACCTATAAAATGAAGATAATAATAGCATCTACCTCAGTTGTTGTGAAAACCAAATGGGATGATAATTGTAAAGTTCTTAGCATAGTGCTAGGCAGGGAGTAAGTTTTATATAAATGTGCATTATTAACTATTAATATTGATTGGGGAGTGGTTGAAGAAATCATGGTTTATAAATGCAATGAGATATTATGCTTCCATAATAAATTAATTATCCAAGTATACAGAAGTTATAACAACCTTTTTGTTAATTTGTTTTAACTGGGAAAGTTAGTAAGGATTTTAATTAATTTTTTAAATTTTTTAATTAATTTGATTAATTTGAAATTAATTTGAAAAGTATTAAATAGTTAAATAAGTGGAAATAAAATTCTGTTTCCTTTAATACCATAAGAAAGTACTGGATTAGGGCCTTAAAATTTATGTTATTGCAAGTTGAGTTTTTTTCAGGTATTGAGCATAGATTTTATTCCCTTTTACCACAGCAGGAAATGAACATGATAATTTAATAACCTAATCAAACAGCATTTTAAAGTAAAAATAATGACATTTTATAGACTTTTGTTTTTTTTCTTTTAAATGATTTTCCCCCAAAATCTAAATTAAAAACAAAGCAAAAGATCAATTCAGCTAAAGAAAGCATCATTTTTATCCCCTACAACTGTTTACTTCCATATTAGAAGCAGAGCTAGACAGGAGAGCACATCACCTAACTAGATAATAATCAGTTAATTGTGCTTACAAAGTTTACATGGAATCAATATGCATACACTTTATTATTTAATTTTTATAAGTTGCATGCATTCAAGATATCCTGGTCCTGGAATCAGGAAGATTCATCTTTCTGCATTCAAATCCAGCATCAGACATTCACTAGCCATGTGACCATGGGGAAGTCATTTTATTTTAGGATCTCTTTCAGGAGGTGATTGGTGGATTCTTTGAATTTCTATTTTACCCTCTGATTCTAGAATATCAGGACAGTTTTCCTTTGTAATTTCTTGAAAGATGACATCCAGGCTTTTTTTAAAATTTTTTTTAATCATGACTTTTAGGCATACCAATAATTTTTAAATTATCCATTCTGGATCTATTTTCCAGAGCAGTTATTTTTCCAATGAGATATTTCACATTTTTTCCTATTTTTTTTCATTTGTTTTTGTTTTGCTTTATTGTATCCTGATTTCTCATGAAATCATTAGCTCCCATTTGCTCAATTCTATTTTTAGTCAATTATTTTCCTCAGTGCGCTTTTGTACCTTCTTTCCCAATTGACCAATTTTGCAAGGCATCCTTCTCCTCATTAGTTTTTTATATTTCCTTTTGCACTGGTCCCCATTCAGGTTCCTCACACCTTTTCTGCTGACCTTCCAGCATCTTTTTGGTGTCTCTACGCTTAGAGGTCTGGAAGCCTCCAGTACTGCTGCTGATTCAGAGGTCGGCCCAGGCCAGGCTGAGTCTCAGTCTACACCAGTACTCCCACCCTAGTGTCACAGACCTTTTCTCCTGAGCTTCTAAGTTGCCTTCAGCTGGAAAATGTTCTACCCCATCTTTCTGAATATTCTGATGCTCTAAAATTTTTTTAGAGTTATTATTTAAAGTAATTTGGAGTAGTTTCGGGAGAAGTTTGGCAAGTTCCTGCCTTTAGTTTGCAATCTTGGCTAGGCCTCCCATGAACAAGTCATTAATTCTGTTTGCCTCAGTTCCTCATCTGTGAAATGAACTGGAGGAGAAAATGACAAATTCTCCCAGTATTTTTGCCAAAAAAACCCAAATAAAATCATTGACTCAAATATCATTGAAAAAAACTAAACAAGAACAAATACATTCAAAGAGTCAACTTTTTGAAAGGATACTTTTAGAGTTGAAAAGTATTTAACAAGAGGAGGAAGTATACATGTAGTATGATGTTGTGCACTTCTGAAGCATAAGCAGATATAGGTCTTTTCTTACATTTTAAAAATGACATTATCATCATAACTTTTCTGCAAACAGTCATTAGCTACCAGAACTAATAACTAATATTTATGTAGTACTTGTCCTTAAGCATTGTCAGGGTGTCCACAAATAGCAGATATCATTTTGAAAAAAATAAAACATACATTAGTGTCAACTTTACTATTTAAAAGGAACATTTCACCTACCAAATTGTAAAATGTGCCCAGTTAAACAAGTGCTTGTAAAAATTCTGATTTTAGAATAATTGCAAAGTTGACAGTCATATGAATTGCTTTTTCTTCCTCTGTTCAGGCTGAAAAAAAAAATCAGATCTGTATTGTGATATCTTTGTTTCTAGACAACAATGGCTAAATAAAACATTAGCAAATGTAAATATACATATTCAAAGTATAATAAATACCATCCAAGTTTATTTCTCTAATTATATCCTCCCAATGCCCAAACAAATGCAACAAACTCTATATTTCCTTGCTTCTTTTCATTTAACGTATTTATTTAATAATAGAATAATATCTTTCCTTATTAGAGATTTTTGCCTTTGTTGACTGATGTGCCATCTTGACCCTGGATGCTATTCAGGGGTATCATGAGTCCAGAAACAACTTCCATTAAAGGGAAAGTTTCCTACTTATTTAAGAAACATTGTTGTTTTCTGCAATTCTTTTATCTCTTTTTCTCAGAGCCTATATGGGGATTTTCATGCATTAGATGGCAATGGTGCTGAATTCTGATGAGCTAAGCCCCAAGCATTCATTTCATGGGTAATTTCTTTGGGTACCAAACATTTACCAACATTTTCAGGTGATGGTGTGGATATGATTGCTCATTTTCTCTTGGGTAGTGTCAAACACCATTTTTTCAAGATATTTAAGCCTCTAAACAATTTACTTGGCATTTACTCCGATATCTTGTCAAGATGATTTTTTTTCAAGTAGCTACCAGAGTAATCTAAAAAGCAAGTGAGTGTAGTCAGAGAAAAATCTTCCAGAAATAAACTATTTGTCACTTGGTGGACTAATAAATAAATATCCAATTCTCAGTAGTGAGTACCTGGGTCAGAATCTGTATTAGTCACTGTCCATTAGTCACATTTTCATCCGTAACATACTTAATTCTTATTTCTATGGACATTTCCTGGTTTGTGATTTCCAAGAAGCCATATTATTTTTGGCACATTGTTGATATTCTATACTGATCACATATCTGAAATCATTTTTCATATCATAAGGTAAACACAGCAATTGTTTGCATAGTTCTACTTCAGAAAGTTTACCCCTTGAAACACCATACTTGAATAAGGGAGAAAAACATGTGATTTTATTTTTAGGTTTAGATTCTTTAATTATGTTAATAATCCTTACATTGTTAATGTATGTCCTATCTACTTTCATTGTCATTAGCCAATCTAGGAGGCCAGTGAAAGAAAGAAAGGTCCTACATAATCCAAAATATTCATAGCAGCACTTTTCTTCATAGCAAGATATTGTAAGCACATAAGTATACCTTGACTGGGGAATGGCTAAAGAAATCATGGTATAAATATAAAATGGAATGTTATTTTATCATAATAACTTGTAGATTTGAAAAACTTAGGATATATTGTTTGAATGAAGAGTAAAGAAAACAGAAATAGGAAAACAGAATATATTCCTTGTACCACAGGATTAGGACCAGACTTGTTATTTGGTATTGGCAAATTCCTAGATAAGAAAACTGGCAGTCTTAAAATTTTGCCTTAGTGTCTGAGAGTTTGTGACTTGTCCAGATTTTCTTAGCTAGTGTCTTTCAGAGGTAGAGCTTGAACTCAAGTCTTGATATCTGCAGTAATAACACTCTACTGATTACCAACTACTTTTTAATAATGCCTACACAATACCTATCATAATAAAAATTTAGATAAAACTAAAAGGTTAAAAAATTAATAATCTGTAGCATTCAAGCAAAAAAAAAAAAACTCATGTAGCAAAGGGAGGCCAAGTTTGTTTTGTTTGGGACAGAGGGCAAAAAAGTAGGAGAGATAGTTGTGTTATCATATTGCAAAGGAGTAAGGGAAAAAAAAATTCTAATGATCAGAAGTATCCAAAAGTTGGATACAAGAAATAATGATTTTCACAGTTTATACCCTATTAGAAAAAATGATCCTAATACCAAGAGTGGCAATTTCTTCCCAGGTATGTAGTAAAGATTTTTCTTTCTGATATGTTTTGGATCATAAGTAGATTCATGATCTGGAAATACTGAAAATTCTATGTTCCTTGTTATTTCAAACAAATGAAGCTGGAACTTAGTTTCTTCATTTCTACAGAGATGTGGTGGCCTATGGATAGAAATGTAATATACTCATGGTCAAGGTCACTTTATAAGACAGTTTTGCTAAGATATTTTATTTTTGTTACAAAGGAAGTTATTGTAATGTATAAAATAATATACTTCAACTTAAAAAAAATCTTGAAGCTTTATTTTAATAAAGTACATATACCCAATAAAAACACAGAACTGCAACAATATAGAATACATATTATTCTTATACATTTTAAAAAGTGAATTCACCTTTGTTGCTTTTTTAACATACTGATTTAATCAAAGAAAAGTCAAATAAATATCTGGCAATGTTGCAAGAAATATAACAGTACAATATTTCCCTTTATTTTCTCAAATGGAAGAAGACAGTCCATTTAAATTAGCTTTTGAAATCTGACCAAATGCTCCAGATGTTCTAGCGCTACCAGTAGAGTTTCTATGTGATCCATGTCAGATATGCAGCTGTCAACACTAAAACACACCTGCAACTAGTTTGCTGTCAGCAAATGACTTTTCCATTGTATTATGAAGTGATCTGCTAACATAAACTGTTGGCCTTTTAAAAAAACCTGCGATAGGATATGAATTTCCCTTGTAAAATGAAAAAAGAATATTCTCTAAAGTTAAATGAAGAAGTGAATGTTCAAATTATGTTGTTGCATGAAAATATTTCAGTTCTTAAAAAAATTTCAGAGACACATTTATTATCAAACTTCTTCCAAAAAAGGCAGGTATCTCTCCTTCTCCCTCCTCTTCTTTCTTCCCTTTCTCATATCCCTAGCTTTCTCCCTTCTCTTATCTCTCTCGCTCTCCTCTCCTTCTCTTTCTTCTTCTCTCTCTCCCTGTCCTTGCCACTTTTCTTTTCCTGTTCTTCTCCTCTCCCTCTTCCTTCTTCCTCCTGCTTGCTCTGTCTCTCTCTCTTTCTCCTTTCCTTCATATATAGATAGATACAAAGGTATTTCTATCTATAGATAGACAGATACATAGATACATAGACTCATTACTTTAAGGTAAATAACACATTTTCATTCCTTTATATCATTTCAAGGAATTTTTTTATTTCTCTGAACTCAGAGATGAAAGAAGTATAGATGACTAAAAGGAAAGGAAATTTGGCCTATTGGACAATGACAATATCAAGTTTTTAACCTCAAAATATTAGTAAGATTGAAAGTCTGTTGTATATATGTCTTAGAGTCTTCCTGCATTGATCCTATCAACTGCTTATAGAAAAAAGTACAGTGTTGGGCCCCTTAGATGCTCAGATATTAGATTACATCATGTTGCTTTTGTAAAACATGAACTCTACTATGCAAAGTGAATTATTAGGTCTTTGTCATCAGTGCCACATTGCTTGGGGTTCAAAGGTTTTTAACACCATTTGTCACTTATATAAGATGATACATTTAAGGGCTTGGTATCTTCATTCCTTGAAGAATCAAATTTACCAAAGGGATGTCTTTCTTTCATTAGCATGTGACTATTGTTTTCATGAAGAAACATTGAGTAGTATTAGGAATACTAATGTGTTATTATCTTCAACACTGAGGAACACTTCTGCCAATCTTTTTATGGAAGCTTCACAAGCTTCCACAGTTGAGCTGCTACAAAGAGTAGTCTTGCCTGGGACCTTGGAACTGTGACAATTTCTTTTCTTCTCTTGCCTTTCTATGTACTTTTCTTGATTTCTACTTGTCTCCCAGATGAGTTGTACAGTAATGCTGGTGTAACTAAAAAAAGGATTTCTCAAACTTGTTGGAGTTATAGTCAGATTAAAGCTACTTTTGCTCTCAAAACTGCTGAGAATTGTAAGCCAAAGTATCCACTAATATATTCTGAAGTCCCTGAAGTAGGAGGATATGAGGTAAGATTATATTTCATTTTATGTTAGAATGTCCTAAAGCCATTCCAAATTTTTGAAATTAGAAAAATGGCAGTGGTCCTAATATAATGAAGAGTGCTGTCTCTGAATTCAGAAGCCTTGGGTTTAATTCCTCTCTTTATTAATCCTACTGCTTATGTGATCTCTATCATAGAATTATTGACTAGAGATGGAAAAAAACAGAGATGATCCAGTCTATTCCATCTTTTTAACACAAGAGGGAAGAGGAGTCTCGGAGGGGCAGTAGATAGAATTGCAGTCCTGGAATTGGGAAGACTGAGTTTCCTGAGTTTAAATCTGGCCTCAGACACTTGCTAGCTGTGTGACTCTGGGCAAGTCACTTAACCCCATTTGTTCCATTTCCTCATCTGTAAAATGAGCTGGAGAAGGAAACTGCAAATAACTCCAGCATCTTTTCTAAGAAAACTTCAAATCAGCTCACTGAGAAGTTGAACAAGACCAAAAAACAATTAACACATGGCAAAATTGAAATCTCAGTGGTTTTAGGTGATTTAGTAAAAGTATTCAATTTTTCTGTACTTGAGGGTCTTTATCATTAAATGGTAATAGATAAAAGAAGAATTGGAACAGTGTAGTTAAATTCAATTAGAAAGAGAATTAGGAAGGGAAGAAGAAAGGAAAAAAGGAAGAAAAAAGGAAGGAAGGAAGGAAAGAAAGAAAGAAAGAAAGAAAGAAAGAAAGAAAGAAAGAAAGAAAGAAAGAAAGAAAGAAAGAAAGAAAGAAAGAAAGAAAGAAAGGAAGGAAGAAAGGAAGAAAGGAAGGAAGAAAGGAAGGAGGGAAAAAGAAGGAAGGGAAGGAGGAAGGAAGGAAGGAAGGAAGGAAGGAAGGAAGGAAGGAAGGAAGGAAGGAAGGAAGGAAGGAAGGAAGGAAGGAAGTATGGGAGGTAGAAATTTGAAAAAGAAGAAAAAAGTTCTGGACATAAAAAAGCACACATTATAATGTGGCCTGCTCTTATAAATCATTGTGGTATGGAGGTAATCCTGGAATCCTAAAAGCTATGCAAATTGGACACAAACTCTGAGTGATCCTTGCAAGCTGAAAAGGTTTGCAGTACAAGTACAGTGACCAATTATATCTATCTATCCAGCATCAGACCAAGCAAAGGTAAAACAAAACCATTAACTAAACAGATATAAAAGGGCCTGCTTCAGTGACAGGAGTACATCACACTAATGAAATCATGAATCCTCAAAGCATGATATTAAAAGGGGTAAAAATTTGAGATTAGAGAATAGTATAAAATTGACAAGATAATGTAAATGATCTTTACCTTGTCCTATGTGCACATAATTGTGATTTATTTTTTTAAGTCTCATTTTGTAATTTTTTTCTTCACATTACTTTAAGGTGATGAATATTTGCTATGATGACATATGTTAAAGTATTATTGGATTTTTATGGATCAATCTTATGATTTGTTAATTGTGCAAACTATTTGGTCTATGATAATATTCTATCTTGAGTATGATTTGTTAGTTGTATCCACTGCATTTAAGTCTATACTTTAAATAGAAAGATGTGTTGTCTACTAATTCATGAAAGATAGTGAACTGATGGAAGTGATAAGTATTCAAAAGATACTAGGTTTTTATTGATTCAGTAATATGTTATACCATTAATATTACTTCCTTTTGTAATGTGTATTTATCCCTGAGTCCAGGCTCCTTAAGAACAGCCTTTCATTAATTTCTAGTGGAAATGGCCAGTTCACAAACTGACATAATATTCTATCTCATTTCCATAAACAAATTCACATGACAACTCATTTGTTTAATGATTTTTGGCAAAATATTGTTGGCCAAGTTCATGTGTATGTCAATCAGGAAGAGTGTTTTGATTCAATTCTTGGAATGTAGCCATTTCATAGGCTCTATCCAGTGATAAAACACAATTACTCATATTTAACAAATCTAATTGCATTTATTTGTTGTTAGCCTTAATTATTACCAAACGGAATAATACACACACACACATAAACGCACACATATAATCATTCTTGCTTTGTGATGAAGCAGTTTTGAACTTTATCTTGGGGTGATGGGCCCTAGATGTTATTAATTCCAAATGTTCTTGTTAAGATACTTTCCATATCCTTCATGGCCTATATTAGTTTCAAAATTTTCTGTTGTCTTGTGTTGCAAATGGTATTAATTGGTTTATACATGTTCTCATAAAGCTTTGAATTTAGAATGTAAATGAATGTGTTAATCTATAGGGCTTGTTTTGGTTTTTTGTTTTTGTTTTTGTTTTTTGCCCTGATATTTTTGTTCTGCCTGTGTCTTGCCTAGAAAACAAGATGTTTATTTCATTTTTCCTTGGTTCAATCTGATTTTCCTTCTCTATGTCAAATACCTCAGGTCTCTTTAACAAAATAAAAATATTGTTCTTATCCAGTTCAAATGACATTTTGATGTCATTAAAGAAAAATCTCATTAGATAAAGGAGGTATTTAATGTTTTTCAATGGAACCATATAACTTGATGTCATCCACACATGTCAAGTAATTATTAAGATGGTTTGGTTCCATATCTCCTTAAATATATGATGACTAGGAAGAATCATAAAAGGTTTAAAAAGTTTCCCTGACACTGACAATATTATGTTGATAATGTTTTAAAGTAAAAGTATTTTCCATCTGGATGTCAAATACTCAAGGGTTTTTGCCACACTTGGCTGTTTTGTATATTTGCAATACATAAATAAGCTATGCAATACTGAGCCAAAAATCTTGGGATAATCAATACTTGCATTGCAGCTGCTGTAGGCAGCTTTGTCAATTTTAATCAGATTGATTATAAATTGCACTTTACATCTCCTAGAAGTTTTTTGATAAGTGCTTTTCTCCCAAGTCAAAACATTACTGATATTGTTATACTTTTTGCTAAAGCTATTGTTTTTAACAAGCTTAATATTTTTTAAAGGAGAACTAGGATTTCTATGTGCTTCTATCAAACCTCATTTTTTCTCATTTCTATTTTAAAAAACAACGGAAGAATTGGCTCACGACAACAGATAATTATTTTTAGTTTGAGAATTTTTTTTTACTTTTAACTTAAATACAAGATACAAATAGGAAAAAAAACATTACCACGTGCATAGCTGAACATCCAAGAGGGTTCAAAATATAAAGCAATAAATTTCCATTTCAAGAAAGCCTATATAATAAATAATATGCATTATGTTTTGAACTGTCCGCCTATAATTTGATTTCTTGTAGCTTTTCTTCTGTTGTCTGCAGTGCAGTTTTTTATTGTTTTCCCTTCTTCCTCTTCCAACTCCTCCAAGTAAGCTATAGTTAAGCATGGGTACATACATATATATGTACACATGCATAAACATATATGTGCAAACATACAGACATATACTCATGCACATATACATACATAAACATAGATACCTATAATCATACATATATAGACTCATGCATTCGTATGCATCTTATAACATTTTATTACGCTGTTTGTCTTGTTTTTCTCTGAAGGTGGATAACATCTTCCTTCATAAGTCCAAGTCTTTCCATATTTTTCAAGATCCACTAGCTCATCATTTCCTACACCAGAGCAATATTCCAATGTTATACTATCTAGTTATTTTAAATAGACTAAAACAATGTTAATTAACATAGCTGACATATAGTATAATTTCTCTATTTTTCTTTTTTGATTAAAACTGTTTCCTATTACTTAAACTATGTCCCCTCCCTTCCAAGCATTCCTCCATTATTCTCTCCCCTCAACCTTTTATCCTTTCCCTTTTATTTCTATTTGAATTCGGAAGACTTTTATTGCCTTACAAATACATGTTTTTTTTTCCTTTCTGTCTCCTTACTATTACTCTATATGCCTTATCCCATTCCTGTTAATCAGCATATAGTTCTATATCCCTATCCTATTCCCTCACCATTTCATTTCTTTATAAATTTAGAATTTTCATTCCCTTTTAAATATATAAAGTTGCTCTCTCATCAATCCTGATCTGACATGAGTGGGGTTGCCTCTAAAAATCTCTCTCTTCTTCCCTTTTCCCCCATGCCTTTTTCCCTTTAATTTCTTTCTGAATTTAAAAGACTTTTATACCCGTGTGTGTGTGTGTGTGTGTGTGTGTGTGTGTGTGTGTGTGTATGTATGTATTGTTCCTTCATTCACTCATTCCTGATGAGAGTAAGGTTCTCAACAACCAACCCTCCTTTCCCATCTAATTCCTCTGTGTTCTTCCATTTCAAAATTACTCTTTTTACCTTTTCATACATAATTTGCTTTTAAAAATCACATCATGCTCAGCTCTACCCCAGTCTTTCTTTTTAACTTCCTAATTATTGACAGTCTTAGATATATGCCTTTAATTCCTATGTATAAAATAAATAGTTCATCCTTATTGAGTTCCTTATAAGTAGTTTTTAATGCTTTCCTTATATATATTTCTCTTGGATCTTATATGTAAAATTTTCTATTAGTTCTATTAAGTTCATGTCTTTTTGCAACAAAATGATGAAAGTTGTGAAACTCATTGAAAATCTATTTTTTTGCTGGGTATAATTTTTTTTTCTCAAACCCCAATTTTATTGCTCTTCAATATGCACTCTTTCAACATTTGTATTCTCTTAATACAAATGCTGATAGCTCTTGTGTAATTTTCATTGTGGTTCTACCATATTTGAGGGGTTGTTTTTTTCTTGTTGCTTATATTTTCCCTTTGACATGAAGGTTTCAGAATTTAGTTATGACATTCTTGTAGGTTTTCCTTGTAGAATCTCATGGTGATTAGTGGATTTTTCCCATTTTTTAATTTTTCCTTCTTTTTTTAACACTTCAGGACAATTTTCTTTATTTATATCTTGCATCATAGTATCAAGATTCCATTTTTTCATTAAAGCTTTCAGGTACTTCAGTTATTCTTATGTTTTTTCTTTTCAATCTGTTCTCCAGATCAATTGATTTTCTTATGAGATCTCATATTTTCTTCTTTTTATTTTTCTTCTTTATATTTTGTTTTATTTCTTAGTCTCATAACTTTGCTGGCTTCACCTTGCCTAATTCTAGTTTTCAGGAAGTCATTTTCTTCCTTATGATTTCAGATCTTCTTTTTCAATTGGTTGATGTTTTTCATAATCATCTTATTTTTCTTGGATTATTCTTATTTTTTTCTTGTAGATCTGATTTTTCTTATACATCAAGATAACTGTATAATATGTACACACATATTCAATTTGTCAGGTATTTTAACATAATTAACATGTATTAGACTTCCTGCCATCTAGGGGAAGGGGTAGAGGGAAGGAGGGAAAAATTTGTAACAGAAAGCTTTGCAAGGGTCAATGTTGAAAAAATTACCCATGCATGTGTTTTGCAAATAAAAAGCTTTAATAAAAAAAAAAAGATTGTTGCATCAATATTAATTAGGGAAATTGGTCTATAGTTTCCTTTCTTTTCACCCTACCTGGTTTAGCTATCAGCACCATATCTGTATCATAAAAGACATTTGGTAGGACCCTTCTTTCCCTATTTTTTCAAATAGTTTATATAGTATTGTAATTAATTGCTCTTTGAATGTCTGGTAGAATTCACATGTAAATCCATCTGACCCTGGAGATTTTTTTCTTAGGGAGCTGATTAATAGCTTGTTCTATTTCTTTTTCTAAAATGGGGCTATTTAAATAATTTATTTCCTCTTTTGTTAACCTGGGCAATCTATATTTTTCAGATATTCCTCCATTTCATGTAGATTATCAAATTTATTGGCATAAAGTTGGGCAAAGTAACTCCTAATTATTGCTCTAATTTCCTTTTCATTGGTGGAAAGTTATTCCCTTTCATTTTTAAGACTAACAATTTGATTTTCTTCTTTCCTTCTTTTAATTAAAGTAAGTATTTTGTTGGTTTTTTCATAAAACCAACTCTTAGTTTTATTTATTAATTCAATAGTTTTCTTATTTTCTATTTTAATAATCTCCCCTTTTATTTTCAGATTTTCCAATTTTGTATTTAATTGAGGGTTTTTAATTTGTACTTTTTCTAGCTTTTTTAGTTGTAAGCCCAATTCATTGATCTTCTCTTTTTCTATTTTATGCAAGTAAGCATCAAGAGGTATAAAATTTCCCCTTATAACCACTTTGGCTGTATCACACAAATTTTGGTATGTTGTCTCATTATTGTCATTCTCCTGGAAGAAATTATTGATTGTGTCCATGATTTGCTCTTTCACCCATTCATTCTTTAGGATTAGATTAGTTAATTTCCAATTAACTTTTAGTCTATTTTCTCCTGGCCTTGTATTGCATGTGGTTTTTATTGCATCATGATCTGAAAAAATGCATGTATTATTTCTACCTTTCTGCATTTGATTTTGAGGTTTTTATGCCCTAACACATGGTCATTTTTTTGTATAAGTTCCATGAACCACTGAGAATAAAGTAAACTCCTCCATTCAATTTTCTCCAAAGATTGATGATACCTATCTTTTCTAATATTTTGTTTAACTTTCTTATTTATTTTGTAGTTTGATTTATCTAATTTGAGAGAGCAAGGTTGAGATCCCCCACTAGTATAGTTTTGCTGTGTATTTCTTCTTGCATCTCTCTTAATTTCTCCCCTAGGAATTTGGATGCTACACCACTTGGTGCATATATGTTTAGTATTGATATTGCTTCATTCTCTGTGGTACCCTTTAGTTAAAATATAGTTTCCCTATGTATCTCTTTTAATTAGATCTACCTTTGCTTTCCCTTGATCTGAGATCAGGATTGCTACCCCTGCTTTTTTTTGTTCACCTGAAGCACAATAGATTCTGCTCCAGCCATTTACCTTTACTCTCTATGTATCTCTATGTTTTAGATCTGTTTGTTGTAGACAACATATTGTATGATTCTGGCTTTAATGCAGTTTGCTATTTGCTTCTTTTTTATGAAAAAGTTCATCCCATTCACATTCCCAGTTAAAATAACTAATTCTGTATTTCCTGCCATCTTATTAACCCAAAGTTATCTTTTTCTCTTTCCTTTCTTCTTTCTCCCTTCCCCCCTCCCCAGTATTTTGCTATTGATGACCTCCCTCAAACAGTTCTAACCTCTTTAGAGCCCTCCCTTTTATACCTTTCCCCTAATTCTTCTATTTTCCCTTCCATTAGTCTTTACCTTTCTTTTCCTTCTTTCCCTCCCATTCTCTGTAAGGTGGGACAGGTTTCTCTGTGAAACCAAATATGTCTGTTAGACCCCAATCTGATTAGAGTAAGATTCACAAAATGCTCATGCCTCTCCCTTTTTCCCCTCAATTATATTAGGTTTTCTTTGCCTTTTCATGAGATTTTACCTTATTTTACCTTGTTTTACCCTTATTTTACCTTCTTTTTCCTCTTTTTCCAGTATGATCCCCTTTCCACCTTTAGTTTATTTTTCATATTATCAAAGTAAAATCAAATTATACCCACATTATTTACATATAACCATAATAGAAGTATAGTTCTCAAGAGTTCTTTCCTTTTTACCTTTGTATGCTTCTCTTGAGTTTTGTGTTTGGAGGTCAAATTTTTTGTTCAGATCTGGTCTTTTCATTAGAAACAGGTGAAACTCACCTATATCATTCAATATCCATCTCCTTCCCTGGAAGATAATGCTCATTCTAGCTGGATAACTTATTCTTGGCTGTAATCCAAGTTTCTTTGCCTTTTGGAATATCTGATTCCAGGCCTTTTGATCCTTTAATGTGGAAGCTGACAGATCCTGGGTGATCGTAATTATGGCTCCTCAGCATTTGAATTGTTTTTTTTTTTTTTTTTCTAGCTGCTTACAATATGATTTCCTTGGTGTGATAGTCCTGAAATTTAGCCACAATATTCCTTGGGGATTTAATTTTGGGGTCTCTTTCAGGAGGTGATCAGTGAATTCTGTCAATGGCTATTTTACCTTCTGATTCTAAAGCATCAGGGCAGTTTTCTTTCATTATTTCCTGTAAGATAGTGTCTAGGTTCTTTTTTTCATCATGGATTTCAGGAAGTCCAGTAATCCTTGGATTGTCTCTCCTAGATCTATTTTCCAGGTGAGTTGTTTTTCCTAAGAGATATTTCATGTTTTCTTCTATTTTTTTTTCATTTTTTTTGTTTTTGTTTGACTGATTCTTGAAGTCTTTTTGAGTCACTCACTTCCATTTGTTCAATTCTAATTTTTAATGTATTATTTTCTTCAGTTACCTTTTTAGCTCCTTTTGTAATTGGCCAATTTGTTCATTGTATACTTTTTCCATTTCACTAATTTTGTTTTTCAGTGAATTGGTGTATTTTTTCATATTTCTTTTGTAGAGCATTATATGCTTTTTCCATTCTTTCTTGCAATGATCTCAATTCATTTCCCCATTTTCTTTTAACTCTCTTGTAAGATTCTTCATGCAGTCTTCCAGGAAAGCCTTGTGAAAGGGGTACCAGCTCATGTCTCCCTTTTTTGCTTCCTCTTGAGTTGCTTTACCTTTATGAACCTCAGGATCTGAGTTCTGTTCTTCTCTCTCTCTTCATAAAACTATCTATGGTGAAAGTTCTTTTTTTGTTTTTTATTCATTTTTTTAAAGCTTGAGGTCTGTTTAAAGCAGAAAAGCAACAACTGCTTTAATTTGCCCTGTGGCAGTTTCACTGATTGATTTCCAATGCTGGGCAACTGAGGCCAGGTCCAGGGTTGTCAGTGGTTTACAATCTACCTTTTATAAAAGGCAGATCTTCCAAAGCACCTGCCCACTAGCAGGGGAACATGGCCCAAGAGGCCCACAGAAATTTCCCAGGTGCTTAGAAACTGCCATGCTTTGGTTTCCTGACAGCTTCCTGCCCTGGTCTCCCTACACTGCTGTCTGGATTCAGCAGACTGTCCTCCTGCCTGCCTGAAACAGACCTGTTCTGATGTTCTTCCAAGGTAACTTCTTCTGGGAATGTGTTATACTCCAAATATTTGGGGGTGGTTTGGCTCCAGAACCAGTTTAGAGGATTAATCTCCTGTCACTTTCAGAGAAAGGTCAGAGGAGATAACAGAGAGTAGTGTCTGCACTCTGCCATCTTTGCTCTGCTCCCTTATACAACACTTTATTTCTTAACCTGTACCAAAAGGTTTTCATGATTGCTGCTTTATAATAAAGTTTTATGTTTGATACAGCTAAGCCACCATCCTTTGTATTTTTTCCATTAATTTCCTTCTTATTCTTAATTTTTTGTTCATCCAGATGAATTTTGCAATTATTCTTTCTAGTTCTAAAAAATAATGTAGTTTGATTGTAATGGCACTGAAAAAATATTCCAATTTAAGCAGGATTGTTATTTTTATTATTTTAGCTTGGTCTATCCATGAGCAATTGATATTTTCCTAGTTGTTTAGATATGACTTTATTTCTGTGAGAAGTATTTTGTAATTGTGTGCATATAATTCTTCGGTAGACACCCAAATATCTCATTTGGTCTACAGTAATTTTAAATAGAATTTCTCTTTCTATCGCTTGCTGGTGGGATTTGTCAGTAACATAAAAAAGTGCTGATATTTTGAGTGGGTTTATTTTATATCCTACAACTTTGTTAAAGCTGTGAATTGTTTCCAGTAGGTTTTTAGATAATTTTTTTAGAATTCTCTAAGTATATATCATATCATCTGCAAAAAGTAATAGTTTTATTTCCTCATTGCCTATTCTGAATCCTTTAATTTCTTTTTCTTTTCTGATTGTTAAAGCCAACATTTATAGTACAACATTGAATAATAGTAATGATAATGGGCATCCTTTTTCATCCCTGATATTATTGGAAATGTATCCAGCTTTTCTTTATTACAAATAATGCTTGCTGAAGGTTTTAAATAGATACAGCTTATTATTTTACAGAAAGCTCTCTTTATTCCTATGCTCTCGAGTGTTTTTAATAGAAATGGGTGCTGTATCTTTTTCAAAAGATTTTTCTGCATCTATTGAGATTATCATATGATTTCTGTTGGTTTTCTTATTGATATAGTCAATTACAGTAATAATTTTCCTGATATTGAACCAGCTCTGCATTCCTGGTATAAATTCCATGTGATCATAGTGTATCATCCTGCTAATATGTTGCTGTAATCTCTTTGCTAATATTTTATTCAAAATTTTTGCATCAATATTCATTAGGGAAATTGATCTGTAATTTTCTTTCTCTGTTTTAGCTCTTCCTGGTTTAGGTATCAATGCCATATTTGCATCACAGAAGGAATTTGACAGGACTCCTTCTTTACCTATTTTCCAAGAAATTTACATAATGTTGAAACTATTTATTTTTCAAATGTTTGATAGATTTCATTTATGAATCCATCTAGCCCTTGATATTTTTTCTTAGGGAGTTCATGAATGACTTGTTCAATTTCTTTTTCTAAAATTGAATTATTAAAATAATTTATTTCCTCCACTATTAATCTGGGCAATTTATATTTTTAAAAAATTTTCATCTATTTTGGTTAGATTGCCAGACTTGCTGCCATAGAATTGTGCAGAGTAGATCCTAATTATTGCTTTAACTTCTTTGTTATTGGTAGCAAGTATCATTTTGATGCCAATGATTTGGTTTTTTTCTTTCCTTTTTCTGAGCAAATTAATCAAAGGTTTATCTATTTTATTGGGGTTTTTCATAAAACCAACTCAGTTTTATTATTTCTACAATTTTCTTAGTTTTAATTTTATTAATCTCTCCTTTAAGTTTCAGAATTTCTAATTTGATATTTAATTGGGAGTTTATAATTTGTTCTTTTTCTAGCTTTTTAGTTGCATGCATAATTCATTGATTTCCTCTTTCTCTATTTTATTCACAAGCTATTTAGAGATATAAAATTTTTCCTAAGAATTTCTTTGGTTGAGTCCCATAGGATTAGGTATGTTGTCTCATTATTGCCATTTTCTTGAATGAAATATTTATTGTTCCTGTGATTTGTTGTTTGATCCACTCATACTTTAGAATTAGATTAATTAATTTCCAATTGATTTTTAATATATTTTCCCTGGCCTTTAAAAAATCTGTTGCAGTATTTTGTTTGTTTGTTTGTTTGTTTTTTATTGCAATCACCTCTAGTCCTTAGGTGTGGGGAAATGTTACAATTGGCCTAAAGTTCTCCATTAGTTCTACCCTTTATCCTAGAATTTATACCAAAGTCTTCACTCTACTATAAATACTATGGCCAGCAGTGCCTCCCCTTGACTACTTCTTTATTCACTTGGGATGCGCTGGTTCCTTCTTGTCCACAATTGAGTTTGAGCAACACAGTTGATCCTTGTGTCTCTTTTTTTTTGCAGAAATTCCTTCAATATTGTCTTGTCCAAACAAGTGACTCCTCACACTATTCAGGAAGTAAAAATTCTAGTGACTAGATTGGAGGCTACTTTTCAACTAGGAGTTAGCCCCAGAGCCTAATCCTAGCTATTTCAGTAGAACTAGTCTGAAGGTATTTATACTTCACACTGGCCAAACCACAATCCTGGTATCTTTCTTTGGATCTTCTCAGATTGTCTTAGGAGGACCACAGTTCTGCCTCCACTCTTATTTATTTTTATCCACTCTACCTTTTCCCTGAGACATTATTTTGTCCTATTTGTGAAGACAGATCTAGAAATCTGGAATTTTCTGATCTACTTAACCATCTCCTCAGAATTTTCTCCAGAGAATTTTTTTAAGCTAAAAAGAAAACAAAATGAAAAAAAATGAGATGAATAAAGCATGATTTTTTAATCTGTTGCACTGTGATATTTTGTGGTAAATACAATGGATTTTTATTTAAATAGACATTGAAACTTTGTTTTTTAATGTGATTCATTTTGGATTCTCATTGAGTTCTTATTATTCACATCTAAAGAGATTTAGTTAACAGAACACCAGTTTCATGCTATGAATTCAGTGTTACAGCTTCTAGATGGGATTCCTTTTATAATATTTAATGGTGTTTTAAACATTCTTTTTATTACAAATTGAGTTGAATCAGAAACCTTTACTACAATCACAAGACTGTATCATCTAATATTGGAAGGAGTAGTCCTTGATTATGGGCTTTGACTGTGGCAGTTGAGATATTTTAAAAAGCAAGTAACTGAAACTGGAAATCAAGTTATAAATAAGAGTATGGATAATATGAAGGCTATCAAACAACAAAATGAACATTAATGTAAAATGAATAGGATAAATGAATAGAGGAAGAGAGCATCATGCAAATTAAGTGAGAGAAACAATGAGCTATAAGGTTATATGAGAAAGTAGTCCAGGAGGAAAGCTAGAGAATATGAATTAGAAAAAAATAATTGTTGAAATGTGAGTAGAATGACAAAGAGCTGATAAAATTGTGGAAGATATATGGAAGAGGCAACATAAAGGGAAGAGATGAATTTTTATTTAATTCTAAGAATAGCATGAAAATGGAGTCAGTTAACAAGTTTCATTTGTATTCAGAATCCACTTGAATCTTATTCTAGACATGGAATATAAGATACAGAAGACATTTTGTGTCTACCTGTTCTTAAACTGGTATTGAAATACAAATGAAGGACAAGATCTACCTGTTTTATGTAGTCTAGCTGGAAAGTGATGTGAATGGGTTTTTGTTGTTGTTGTTGTGTTGTTGTTGTTGTTTTAATAAGGATTAGAGAATTTATACAACCCATTGCAATGAGTGTTTTCCTCTTCAAAGTATTTAGAGAATAACCCCAGTGCTCAAGAGTATGGGAACTTTGGTTTTAGAATTGCCTTCAGTACTATATAGACTTGTATGAATCTTAGTGGTTTGTGGGAGCATCAAGAAATGTAGTTAATTCTCCTAATTTCATAGATTTGGAAAATTATATTTCTTAAGGTTACATGATATATCCAGGGTCACACAGTAAGTGACAGAGCCTTGAATGGACTAGAACCTTGAATTTCTTTCTAACTATACTTGAATGCTTTTTTTTCCTGTGTTGCTTACAGAATATCTTTTTTATAGACTATCTTTTTAGCTGTTCTCAATGATGATTAATTTTCATTTATTTGACGGTAGATTTTAATTTATTGGACCAACCAAAAAACATTTAAACTCTACTCTTGGGAATGAAGTATGTGATCAGACTGGGAATACTATTTCTTATTGGTTAGTTGGTTTCTAAAATATGGTAACAATATGGTAGGGCATTAGATGGCATCTGGATTGACCACCAGCCTAGAATCAGGAAGAACTGAGTTTAAAACTAGCTTCCTTAACCCTGTTTGTGTAAATGAACTGGAAAAAGAATAGCCAATCACTCCAGGATATTTGACATTAGAAGTCCAAAATAGGATCATGATGGGTCTGACATAATTGAAATGACTGAACAACCACAACACCAATGTGAGATAGCACAGGATTTGGTTTTCTTTCTTAGCCTAAAACTTGGCTTGTTCTGGAAGTTGATTCAGAAGAGTAATAACAAAATTGTTCTATTTGATAGTATCTTTTGAAAGAGCAGTATTCTCTGGTATGTGTTGATGGAGGTCAGGGGAAGTGGGTGGAGAGAAGGCAATTTCACTTCTCTATATCTTATTAAATGAATAGGAAAAAAATAGAACTAAAATTGGAATTGGTGAAACTTATGGGAAAGAGCTTTTAATAATGATCATATGTAACATATTTAGATGGCATCAGAATATAAAATAGTGAATTAACCATATAACCAAAATATATTAAAAATTCAATGAATGATAAGAATTTTAAATGTACTTTAATATGGAAAATTATTAATAGTCCTCATTTTTCACATCTGCTTGATGCTAGATGGTGATTCTCAGGCAAGATTGATAATGTACATGTAAAAAAGAAATATAGAAGAAAATTACAATGGTTCCATTACTTAGGGTTTTAGAAATTGACAATTCATCATTTAGATTATTTTAAAGGACAGATTTATAGTATACCAAGGAAATATAGGTAGAATCTCATATACTTTTTACAATATAATATTTTAGGTCAGATTTTACAAAATTGATAAATTTACTTCTGTGACATAAAAATTACAATTTTACTGACAAAAATTGACCTAAAAATAGATGTTTATCTTTAAATTGATAAATGAAAGATTAGAAAACAAGTCATGGTACCTTGAAAGAGGTTTGGATTTTAAATCAGCAGAACTGGCTTCAAATCTAAGTTGTGCTGCTTATTGATATTTTTACATATTACTTCTATTTTCAAATGAGTTGGGCCAGAATTATTATGTAAGTCTCAGGTCTCTCATATATCAGGTAGCTAATATTACCTAAAGGTGAAAGGAGTAGTTCTTGATTCTGGTATCTGAGAATTTAAGCAAGTCCTTTGGTCTCTTTTTGCCTCAGTTTCTTTTGAGATAAAATAAAAATATTGGATTAGATATTTCTAAGAAGCACTTCCTAGATCTAAACCTTCAGCAAATATCTAATAAATTTAAATGATTTAGATATGTCAGCATATGTGGATTTTCATTCCTCAAGAGTGAACATCTTTTAGCTAAGTGTAATATTACCCTTCAGTTGCTAAAGCACAATATAATACATTGCTACCTCAGTGATACTAAGAGTGTGGCAGGCATGTATAATGGATAGGAATCCAACTTTAGAATCAAAAAGACATGACTTCTATTCTTATCTGTGACACTTTAAAAAACATTAAAGCTTATATAGTGTTTTGGAGTATAAAAAACGCAGTCCGTTCAAAAATTCTGGTTTTTATTAGGGATTACAAATGTTCTTAGTTTAATTTAATAGATAAAAAAGCTAAGACTGAGAGTGAAAGAAACTTTTCCAATATATCATGGCCAATAAGCGTTTCAGGTAACATTTGAACCCAAGATAAGAAAATTAAGGAGCTTAATTTACTGGCAGATGTTGAAGTATATGCAGTTAGGAAAGTGGAGGAAAAAACTGGCTTAATGAGCCCTACTTAATATAGTTGTATATTTTGAATAATATAGACATAAAAAAACATCTGTTTAGTATAGCCGCCTATATATGAAATACAAGTGACTGTATATTAAGCTAAATTTTTCCACTGTATATATTCTTTGTATTTGGTGAAGTGAAGTAACAATTTGCTAAATGGTACCCTAGTGGCCTAAAAGAATTTAATGCAGTAACCAAAAATATCTAATTTATTCCCAGGATACTATGGTGAACATCCTAGGATATCTGATTTAGGAAATCGCTTGTCCCCATTGTTTATATAAGGGATTAGTTACATGTTTGTGTAGCAGCTTTCATTTTTTCAGAAAAGGAAAGAGATTCCCCAGTAGCTTGAAAGGATTCCTGTTCACCAGCTAGCATGGAATATAAATTTTTAAAGAAATCTGGTACGTTATGGGGCATGACTAAAAATTATTTATTTATTGTGAATATTGTTTTCCTCCATCACATTTTTAGAATAAAAATTACTAGGATGCATTAAAAAAATATGGGTTTGATGATATTGTCTACTACTTTTGACACTATAGGAGAGGTGGTTCTTTTTTTGTCTCTTTAATAAGATTTGTTGGGAGAGTGAAATAAATCTGTACTCTCATTGACATACATGCATCAATATCAATTTTGAAAAGCATCAATATTTTTATTTCAGTCTGCCTACATCAATTCATACATCACTATGTATTCAGTTTCTTGGCATCTGCTCATTCCAGAATTTACCATTTTCCACATAGCATCATTGGGTTGTATGCCATATGTCTCCTCTTTATTGGTCCAAGTTTTGATCAATCAAGAGATGGCAGACTGACTCATGCCATTTTAAAGAAGACAGGATTTTGATGAGCAGCCAATCCACTGGAACACTATTTCAAAGAAAAAAAAATATATTCCAAGCATGGAAAAGAAGCACAAGCTATTCTGAGAAAAGGAGGAAAAAAAATCACTTACTGTACTTAACAGTTGTCTCAGAGATAAATTGCCAGAAAACTTCCTGTCTTCCTAAAGGGAAAAACACCTAAAATTTTAACACATGATGTATATTTTGTGTCTTTGTTTGTGTGTGTCTGACTTGAAATGTTTTTTATAAAAACAGTAAAGGCTTTTATCATCTGAAGTGTACAAATAGCAGTCTGAAAACTGAATGTGGCAATTTAGTTATTTGAGATCCTAACAAAAATATGAAGAATTGCTTTTAAAGTATTTTAATAATATGTTAACATGTGTAGCATGTCAGTGTTAAAGGATATGCTAGAGTGTATCTTTTTAACTTCTGAAGGAAAATTTCTCTGAATTACTCAAAAACAAATGTTGGTAAGTGCATACCCAATAAAAACATTTTGCTAAACTATGAACATGAAAAAAATGGTAAACTCCTTGACCTCAATATGCTTACAGTCTATTGAATGGGAATTGTGATATATGTACTCAGATGAGAAAGAGTGGAGCAATCAGGCAGGATTTTCTAAAGGATGTGGCACCTGAGTTTAGCTTTAAAGAAAGAGGAACATTCTAAAAGATAGATGGAAAGAGAATATAATCCAGAATTGGCATGTCAAGTCCCAGGAATAGCCAGCTATGCAGTTTGACTAGAACACAGTTTGTAGAGGATTATGTTACTATAAACTAAGTATGAAAGAATAGTTTGATGCAATGTCCTAGGAACATAGGAGAGTGAATTTTAAGTACCATCTTAAGGGGATAATGTGGTTACCAATATATTATAGAAGGCAAATGGAGATTTTTGAGCAAAGGAAGGATATAGCTATATTTATGCCTCAGGAAGGTGAATTTGGCAGAAGAAAGTTTGAAGAAGGGAGAAAAATCAGGTAGGAAGATAATACAGTAGTTCAAATGACTGATGTTTAATAATTTGCTTCTAGTTCAATTTTTTAAAAGCACAATTTAGAGGACTTCATCATAGAAAGTAAACATTCATTATCAAACTGTGCATATTCTTTAACCCAGCAGTGTTTCTACTGGGCTTATATCCCAAAGAGATCTTAAAGAAAGGAAAGGGCCCCACATGTGCAAGAATGTTTGTGGCAGCTCTTTTTATAGTGTCTAGAAACTGGAAACTGAATGGATGCCCATCAATTGGAGAGTGGCTGAATAAATTATGATATATGAATGTTATGGAATATTATTGTTCTGTAAGAAACGACCAGCAGGATGATTTCAGAGAGACCTGGAGAGACTTGCATGATCTGATGCTGAGTGAAATGAGCAGAACCAGGAGATCATTATACACGGCAACAACAATACTATATGATCAATTCTCATGGACATGACTCTCTTCAACAATGAGATGTTTCAAACCAGTTCCAATTGTTCAGTGAAGAAAACCATATACACCCAGAGAGAGGGATATGAAATGTAGACTACAACATAACATTTCCATGATCTCTATCGATGTTTGCTTGCATTGGGTTTCCTTTCTCAGATTTTTTTTGTTCATGTAGATACGATTGTTCTTGCACAGCAAGATAAGTATGGAAATATGTATACATATATTCGACTTGTCAAGTACTTTGATATAATTAACATGTAGTGGACATCCTGCCATCTACGGGAGGGGAGGAGACTGGGGGGAAAACTTGTAATGGAAAGCTTTGTAAGGGTCAGTGTTGAAGAACTGCCCATACATATGTTATGGAAATAAAAAAATAGAAAATTTAAAAAAATAAAGTAAACATTCATAAAAACATCTATTTTTTGCATAATTTCCCATGTTCTTTGGTTAAAGCAAAGTATGACTTATATGAGAATAAAAAAATGATGTTTTAAAAAAATCATGACAAGCAGTGATAAAATTATGTTAAAAAGAGAGGAAGAGAGTCTCAATCCCATGTTCCCATGGCATCTGCTCCAAATATCTTCTCTTCTTAAACTACTGCTACCATCCCCTTCCTTCTTTAGTAGAAGACTTTCATAACACTTCACTAAGAAATTGAGGCTATCTGACATCAGCTTCCTCTTCTCTCCCTTTGGGTATTTTATATCATCTCATTCTCATTCCCATCCTTCTTTGCTTCTATCATGGAAGAGGGAGCTCTGCATTGTCAATGCCACCCTTTTTTTTTTTGAATATCTTTTTTTAAATTTTATTTGCATAACATATTTGTGGGTAATTCTTCAACAATAACCCTTACATAGCTTTCTGTTACAAATTTTCCCCCCAACTACACACCCTCCCCTACATGGCAGGATATCCACTACATGTTAATTATGTTAAAATATTGGCAAATCGAATATATGTATACATATTTCCAAACTTATCATTGTTGTGCAAGAAAAATCTTATCTACACAAAAGATATATCAGATAAAGGAAACACAATGTAAGCAAACATTAATCAAGGAGCATGAGAATGTTATGTTGTGGTCCACATTTCACATCCCTCTCTCTGGGTGTATATGGCTTTCTTCAGTGAACAAGTGGAGGTGGTTTGAAACATTTCATTGTTGAAGAGAGCCATGTCCATCAGAATTGATCATCATATAGTACTGTTGTTGCCGTGTATAATGATCTTCTGGTTCTGCTCATTTCACTCAGCATCAGCTCATGTAAGTCTCTCCAAGCCTCTCTGAAATCATCTTGCTGGTCATTTCTTACAGAATAATAATATTCCATAATATTCATATGCCATAATTTATTCAGCCATTCTCCAATTGAAGGGCATCTATTCAATTTCCAGTTTCTAGCCACTACATAAAGGGCTGCCACAAACATTCTTGCACATGTGGGGCCTTTTCCTTCCTTTATGATTTCTTTGGGATATAAGCCCAATAGAAATGCTGCTGGGTCAAAGGGTATGCACAGTTTGATAACTTTTTGAGCATAGCTCCAAATTGTTCTCCAGAATGGCTGTATCCGTTCACAGCTCCACCAACAATGCATCAGTGTCCCAGCCCTCCCACAACCCCTCCAACATTCATCATTAACTTTTCCTGTCATTTTAGCCAATCTGACAGGTGTGCAGTGGTGCTGGGGGTCCTACCGGGGTCCCCAGCCACCGCCCTCTACTCACCC